>WSUD01000795.1:0-11300 GCA_019633495.1 Tulasnella sp. 427 | reverse complement strand
TGGGTTCGCGTCGGCTGCGTCGGCTTCCTAGCCCCTGGTTGTGGAACAGGTATAGGCACGGGCGGGCGCTTGATAGGTGGTGGGGAAGGCGATCGAGGAGGTCGAAGGAACTTGGGTTGTCCGTTTCTCAAGGAGGTACTTTCGAGAACGGAGGTGGTCGAACCTGACATACCGGGTTCGTTGTGAAGAAGCTCTTGTACTTCGAGTTCGGACGATATGCTGTTCGTGTCTCCTTTGCTCCTGGATGTCTTCATTATCTCTGATGGCTTTGGGAGCGATTTTGGGAGGGCTTTCGGGATACAAGTCTCTTGGGAAGACGGTTGCGATGAGACTGCAGACGAGTTCCGGACCAAGACACCCGATTTGCTGGGTTTCTTCTTCGCTTCCCGGTATCCTTGCTCCTTTTCAGTTTCTTCATCTGAGGTGAAGATGGAAAGGAGAGAAGGCTTGGCACGTTCGGGTTGCTGGCGCGCAGCTTTCTCCGTTGAGGGATATTTCTCCTTCGGTTTCGGTGGCACTGTTGGATTAGGGAATGTCGTAGGCTTGGGGGGACTGAGCATCCGGATGCTTATATCGAAGTTGACATCTGCATCGTTGTCTTTGGCCGGGAACAACGCAGTCCCGAATGCCCGGCTGTCCTCCATGGTCTTTAAAGCAGCGGCGTAGTCTTCGTCCCTATCCTCCATAATAAGTAGGATAGCAGTCTCTGGGACCAGAACACGCTGAAGGAAGTCTTGGCTGTTCATCGGCATGATGTCAGCCGCCTCCAGTTTTTCTTGAGAAAACATGTTTTGGAGTGTTTCGGAGATCACGATGAATCCTTGTTCCCCATAGCTATGTAAACATTGATAATCAGAGCTTCCGCACAAAAAGAAAACTACGTGAGGTGATACTCACTATCCCGGCTGAGTGAGGTGGAAAGTTTCCATTTGACCTTGAACACTAGTCGCCACCCTAGCGCCACGCTTCCGGATGTCTTCGCGGGCCGCAATCCAGAACTTGCTATCCCGATCTCTGGCGGGTACGCTAAGAATCGCTTCTAGAGCTTTCCTAGTGGCGGATCGCTTCATCCTGCGAGGAAGATCCTTGAAGTCGATCTTCCGTGGCCATCCCATTTTTAGACCTCGAGGAATGGTCTGCATCTCCTCGCGATGAGCTGAACAGACATTAATCGAGAGCGATAAAGGCGCATCCCTTCCCAGAGGATTACTAGGCCTCGGAGCCAATTTGGTTTGATTGACGAGGGACTCGATCAGATTCCGGAGTCTCGTCGACATGAAGGTCGGGAGGACCTCATCGCAGAATGGACACAGCCGTGGTGGAAGGGTGACTACATAAAGAATCAGTAGGAAGCTTGGCTAAAGTGTGTATTTCCTTACCACGACTCCCAGTCGGCTCGAGTGAGGTGTCGGAGGATGAGCGCCTATCAAGCGCAATTGTCTTAGTTGTTGACCGCGCCGAAACGAAGCCTTCGTACGTTACATTGTCAACTTTCTTTCGCTTCTTTTTTCGGTCAGATAATTGGCCGGATTCTTCGTCAGGCTCGGAGCTCCGGCGTTTGCTGGATGGAGGCGATGGGAAAGCATGTGGTGATAGATTTGTCTTCTCTCCCTCGGAGTCAGATATCACTTCCTCATCGTTGGATCGATGACTGCTGAATTGAGAGTCGGTGCGGCGGTGAGAGTCTTGGTCAATGGGACGGTGAGTAGGCGGTGAGCCCAACTGAGTGGCAGTCATGGGGAAAGGAGCGGCCCCCGGCTTCCTCTGTCTGTCTGAAGATACGAGCATAATGGTGTCATCTGCACCATTATCTTCCTCGTATAAAGGAAAAGAAGCAACTTTGGGAGGTTGTTTCGACGTATTTAGCTCCATCGGGAAATCTTGAGCTTTGCCTTTGCCCTTTCTGGAAGGACGAGGTGATTCTAGGAAGCATATATCAGCCAGGAACAAAACCTTGTATTCACTACTCTCACCGTCTTGCTCTTCGTCTGAAACGTCTGTATCGTTGCGCGACTTGCCGGCGACGGACGGAAGGGGTTTCGCTTTTGTCCTCGGACGAGGCCGCGACGAAGGCTTTGGTGGAGGTGAGTCGTCTACGTCGATGATCTCATCCTTCTTCCCTTTCCGAGACGATGCAGTCGTATTCGGCTTGTTTGGGCTCGATGCCAACGATGCATTTCCCCGTTGGATCGTCCGAGACTGACCATACGTCTTCTTGTTCACGCCCATGCGTTTCTTCACTCTCAAAGAATCAATAGGATCGTCACTGTCGCCCTCGCTCTCCGTCGATTCGGCCCTGGTGGTCTTCGACGATAATTTCTGCTTCTTACTTGCAGGCTGCCCCTGGGTAGCGCCCAGCGATTTTGATCCAGTTTTCTTCGGAGACTGGGTAAGAAGGGAATATTGCATGAGGTCGTCTGTTTTGCGTCCCTGTTGCCATCCCGAGCCGGAGGCAAGGTATGACATTAGGTGAACGGGGTGAGGTCTATTGTTGAGCGGTCAAAACTCCAATTGCTCTCCAACGCCGTCACGTGCATGCAGGTGAATAGGAAGTTGGACGTACGATTACGAGACGACGACGCAACTAGTTGACTGTCGCAAGGCTTCCAGAGAGACAGCGGGTTTAGGGGAGATGGTGATGAAGGGCGAATACGTTGAGATGGACCAAGTGAGGGCAAAAGACGGGCAAAGATGAGATGGGGTGAAGGCAAACAAATTACGCCCAAACAACCTCGCCACGACCCTCGCAGACCCTCGCCGAACTAGGCCGGCCCCCAATATGGACACCGTTGCTGCCACAAACGAGGAATATTCGACCAAGGCCTACTGGTAGCTGTACTCTATCTGGTCCTCAATCAGTCAATGCTTATGAGATGCGTTTTCTGTTAGGGAGAAACGATACGAGAAGTGAGCGGATTAACGCCCTTCCGGATTGGGGTCCCA
Organism: Tulasnella sp. 427; assembly: GCA_019633495.1. Lineage (NCBI taxonomy): Eukaryota > Fungi > Basidiomycota > Agaricomycetes > Cantharellales > Tulasnellaceae > Tulasnella > Tulasnella sp. 427. The sequence continues at coordinate 8,357 of WSUD01000795.1, read as the reverse complement.
TGAATGACCTTAGCCTATCAAAAGTGATGAGGGGATGTTCGACTGGTTCAAATCGTACTCAGACCTTAAAGGAGTTCTGAATCAGCTCATACCTGAACGATCGTCTCGCATTCTGATCCTAGGCTGCGGCAATTCAACACTCTCGGATGATGTGAGTTGAGACTTTGCAAGAGCTGCCGGGACCGACTGATAAGCAAAAGATGTGGCAAGATGGGTATCGCAATATTGTTAATGTGGATGTAAGCTCCAGGGGTGACTCCCTTCAGTGGCTTATTGACCTAACAGGACTTGTAGTATTCAGCAGTAGTCATCGAGAAGATGAAAGCCAAGTACAGCGATCGGGAGGGAATGGAATGTAAAGAAGCCACAAAATAGCTCATAAAGAGTTCTCTGACAATAACCTTGGTCAGCGTAGGGAAGGAGATGGACGTTCGGGCGCTTGAGTTCGGTAATGAGTCGTTTGACGTCGCGATTGACAAAGGTCTGTTCCGCTCGAATTGGGATTACGAGTAACCCTGACTTGAATATTTGCTGACTAGGAACGATGGATGCGATGATGGCCGTCAAAGGGGACGTATGGAACCCTCCTCCCCAAGTTGTAGAGGACTGTACTCAAGAAGTCGACGAGGCTATTCGCGTCCTTCGCCCGGGGGGTCTGTTTATTTACCTAACATTCGGACAACCCCATTTCAGAAAGTGAGAGAGCTCGCTCCCCTTGACCACACTAAGCTCCAACTCTTTCACCCCGACAGACGGTTCCTAACGAGAGAAGGCACCACACTGGAGATCAAACAACTAGGGGATGCGTTCCACTACTACTTATATGTTCTACGTCTAAACTAGAAAGCTCGAGCTACTCGATTGTGTCACGCCTTCGTTATGAACCTGGTTTGCCCGAGAAGTGAGGAGGCGCATTAAGCTTTGGGTGTGCAGGCGGACCCACCAAGCTTCACGAGCGTCGACGGCTACCTTGCGCACGCCACGATTGCGGTCATCCAGCGCCTTTCCAAGCTGCCGAAGTACGTTGCTCTTGTAAGGATGTAGCCTTTCGTAGCTTACCGACTGGGGTAAAATGGCTAGACATTTCAGGGCAGCCACCCGAAGTCGCTGGACGGACCACGGGAAGATCAGTAGCATGATCGGCTCAAACGTAACGGCGGGCGTACCGAAGAGGTCATTTCCGCCGGCAGAGCATTCTTGATCAGCGCGCTAATGACCGTAGAAACGTGCTCCGCAAGTGGTCCCTCCTGGGATGCATCCGTCTCGCTTGCAAGGGTGACAAGCGCTTCGATCACGTTGGCTCTCATCTCCACCTCTGGCAAGTCGAGACCCAGAATGAAAAGTGGCATAAGCTGCGGAAGACATCAGCAAAACCCGGAGCTCTCAGCTATGTTGATCTCGTTCGCACCGTAGTTATTTCATGCATGTACATGGATTGGGGTAGATACTTCACCAAGGTTGTCAGGGCGGCAAGGTAAGCAGTCCTCCGTGTAGGCTCTTGTGTGAATTGTCAGCGTTGAGTGAGACATTAACTCCATAAACTGTCGTACCAGACGCGTCTTTGCAACCCGCAAGGATCAATGGTAACACTTTCGCGGCATATTTCTGGACGTGGAAGAGCTGCATAATACCCACAAGAAGCACCTATGAGTAGCGGAACTCGCACCTGCTCCAAGAGCACAGACCTTCACGACCGCATAATTGGATTTGGACAGCGTCTCCTCGTCTTTGGCCAACATACCGATGGCTCTCGCTGCATCCCAGCCAACTGATTCATCACCAAGCAGTCCAAAGATATCTTCGACAAAATTCTCGGCTCTTTTGTCGTTTCGGACCAGCAGGGCTTTAGTAGTCTTTATAAGGAGAAAGCGATCCGATGAGATCAGCGGGCCTATCCGAGGGAGTGGAAACACTCACCCAGGTCCATGCTTCGATACCACCCTTCCGTTTACTGACGTCTGCAGTTGGGGAGACCGCGGCTGCCCAGAAAGTTGGTAGCGATGTCTCGACAAAGACGGCCAAGTCTATGTATTCATTAAAATTTTATCGGAGACGGTAGAATCTGCATGAAAGCTTACTTTCCAAATGCTTGTTGAGGATTGTTGAGGCAATTTGGAATCCAGCTGTTGATTGGGGTAGGGTGACGTTATCGGCGATGCCCCAGTTAAGAAGGTCTTGAAGGAACTTGGGGGAATCATCTACAGGTAATTGAACCTTGTGTGGAAAGGGACAGTGAGAAAACATTGCATGGAAATCAACACGCCGCTTACATCTTTTCGTAGACTGATAATTGGGGGTGCCAATAGTATTACCAAATTGCGAGACAACTCGGAAGAATTCAACTATTTCTCGACAATGTGAGTACTTGAATGCGGGAATCTTCTTACCCACTGACCTGTAATGGTGGAGGAATCACGGATTCTGTCCCAGAATTCTGGCCATTAGTGAGGGGACCAAAGTTCCCGGTCTGGAAAGCAGTGATCAAACCAGCTAGGAACTGGCTTTGGCGGCTGCCGGAGAATGATATGTGAGTATAGATATAGTTGTGACAACATCCGGGATACTTACGCGGACGTATTACAGCGAACGATGCGCAATATCACACCAGACGCCGCCTCGATGAGACGAACGTCGTTAGCCAGAGCCAACGACGGTTTGGGTGAAGTCGCACCCTCGGTACATAGCGCATAGAGCCTTGGTACTAGACGATCAATGTACTTGGGAATGTCGGCATCAAGCTTCGAGTCGATCTTGAAGTCCAACGCGTCTTCCAGGGTTAACAATAGTGAATGAGCGTATGCGGCGTTGTGTTCCCGCAAAGTCGTAACCTCGTGGTTCTCCTTTCCTTCTGCGAGTCTCGGGAACTCCGAGCATACTAGCTCGAGCTTGGTAGACAAACGAATCACCAAAGTTTCGAACAATGCCTGTTGCAGGCACAAGGTAGAAAGGCATTTGAGCGTTCGTTGGTACGATGCTCGCTCTACTTTCGCGTCAGCAGCCGGAGCGGAGTCTGGGAGGTTTCCAAACAACAGCGGCAGTGTCGTCCGCTCCACCAGGGGTGCGTTTGTTTTTGAGATAGTGGTTAAGAGGTTCAATAGAACGTTCCTGCAAGGTCATCAGCCCATCCATTTGCCGGGCGCAAGTAACGACCGCCTACTTCAAGTCCTGTAGGTCGGAAGACGGCTCTAGCAGCTCATTGATGTGCTGCACAAGGTATCCCAGCTCTTCCTCAGTCAGAAGGCCTTGAATCTGAACTAGATGGGACGTTCCACTGAGGGCAGCCATCCTTGTGTCAGCGACCTTGACAGACGACGATATAACGCCCAAAAGTTCATCCTTGTGGGCTTCCAGCACGTGCTCTTGAACGTAACTTGCGGATGCAATGTCTCCTGAGTAAACCTCTTGAAGTGTCAGGAGGAGGTTAGAGAGCTGCAGAACAATGTGGCTGCGCTGGGAAGCCTCCGCAGGATCCAGATAAAGCTTAATCAGATGCGGGATGCTTTGTCCGACGACAAGCGAGCGGATCCCAGCTAGAATAAAGCTGCAGTCAGTAACATCAGCTGATGAAGAGGACGGTTTATTACCAGTGGTACGAAGTAGAGCCGAAAGGACCTTCACGGCGTGCTGAGCCTTATTCTTCTCCGGCTCCTTCAGGATCTCAATACATTCAGATACAATGGATGATACCAGCGGTGCAGGCGAGTTGTCGTCCGCTGAAGGGAGAGTTCGGACCAGTGCGCTCGTTGCTTCTAATGCTGCCTTCTCCGTCTCGGCATCGATGGGTTGAAATATCTAGTAGTCGGACTTGATTACCAAGGCTCTCCATAGAGGAGCGAAAGTCCTACCTCAATCTTGACCGCGTCCCAGATTGTACTTCCAAAATTCCTTGCCACGGCGGACCCATAGACAGGCAGACAAATTGACATAGTCTGCAAGACATCTTGCTAAAGATAAGGCCAAATCAATTGCCTAGACGTCACGCAGCGAAGGGAACTACTTACTTTCACGGAGGCAGTAGTAGCTGCCAACTTCTCCATGAAGATGGGCACAGCCAAGGTACCGAAGAACGGTGATGCACTTAAGCACGCTCTGCCGAAATAGGACTTTGCATAAGTGGGTTGGTCATCAGATGCGAGGTTTCATACCTAAGAGCGGTCTTTAGATCATCTGTTGAGATTTTGTATGAGTCGTTCGGAGGAGGCTTGAAGGTGATTGGGAAATAGCAGAAAGTGACATCGAAGAAGTCCTATGGTCGCCGCCTAGACTTAGAGTGGTCCTGCGTCGGAGCCAGATCCACGGACCTCTATGTAGCTCTTGACTTCCCATTCGATGAGGACAACGCGGTCGATCGAGAATGCAAGCAAGAGATTGCGTGGGTCCTTTTCGCCTTCAACAAGCGAAACGTATTTCCGAAGAAATTCGTCCTCCAGTCCCTTGAGCACTACCTCCGACATTAGACGAATGCAAATTCGATGAAAAATTATACGCTTGCCTTCTCGGTACTTTGCCACTAGGGTATCCAATATCCGAAACACAATGTATCGCGTGGATTGGACGTGCGCCTTCATGTTCACATGCTGGACTAATCTGCAGGGACATTTCAGCGATCCATCTCCTAAAATTTCAGGCTACTCACGATTGAAACAGGGTTGTGGCATCCGAGGCTGTAAATGTCGGCAGCGAAACAAGGGATAAGAGTCCATGAAGGGCGGGGATGACGGTGTCCGAGTCGTCCAACTTCTGCTCGTAAAACGTTAATAGTACATGAGCTAAAAATCAAGATCAGCGCATGAAGCTAGCAGGAGCCCATGTAATGCTTACTAGAGTGCTTATCAAGGCGCTCTGGTGGACATCTCTCCAGAACGGCGGAAAGTAGTTCAACCCCTGATTCAATTGCGTCAAAATTGAAGACCCTTGCGACGTGCCAGACAGGATCCTACCTCTTGACCTATGGTCTCCCTCTTCAGCCGTCAACGCGGGTCCAAGTGCCTTTATTATATTGAGCAACGTAAAGTCCTTGTTCGTCACGCCTAACGAATGGGGAGCAGGGTCATATCCGCGAAACGTAGTTGAAGGATCATGAACGACTCACCTTGGACTAGCCTAGCAATATGCTCTTCACCGCCAGTAGCCTGCCAGGCTGACACAGCCCTCTCGCACCGCTCTATTGGAGTGAGTTGTTGTTCTGTCGAGTCGACGTCCATGAGGGAAGAGAAGAATGACGGAGAAGACGGAGATGTGGTCGGAGTCACAGACGCGGGAGAGCCAACCATATTTGGTCTATTTGCCTCAGGCCTCCTTACGCTTCCCCGACGACTCCTCTTGCGAGTCATTGCGTCACAGAATCAAGACTACATAAGACGTCAACGATATCTGGATTCTACGGTCTAGTGCCTCAACGCGGTCATTACGTTCTCTCTCGGAGTCCGTCTTACTCATGGGCCGACAAAGACAAGAAGACTTAGACGCTTCAGGTTCCCGTCCGAAGAAGGGGAACTCGTCTCGTAGGGAAGATTCTCAAACAGTCCAGATATCGAAGGCTTGCTCTTACATACTCCGTCATGGTGCCGCAAAGGAGGGCTTGACGATGCGGCCGGATGGCTACATCAAAGTTACCGACCTTGTAAGTTCATCGTCTGCTGAGTCTATTGAAGACCAGCTTCTGATCAGATTATAACACGAAAACCATTAATAGCTCGCTCGGCCAAAACTTTCTAAGCTCGGATGCGATTTCGATACCCTACGGCAAATCGTAGCGGACAACGACAAGCAGCGGTTCACGCTCTTGTTCGAGCCCGACGGCGGGAAAGATGCCGAAGAAGCGACTTCAACGACCATCCAGAGCGTCTCTGAGCCTTCAGCCTCATTAAACTCCCCACCAAGCTCCGGAACGTGGTGGATTCGAGCCAACCAAGGTCACTCGTTACAAGTACGTCAGATACATACAGCCAAAAACGTTAGCCTGTACCACTGTTTTCCTGATCACTCTAGCCTAGTTTAGGTAGAAGACCTCGAACTCACACCAGTGGCTTCTGCCGCGGAAATCCCGATTGCGGTGCACGGCACCGACATGTCTGCCTGGAACCACATTAGTGAGTAGCCGTCCATCCGCCGGCTTTCCCAAGGGGCTCTTTAGCGCGCAATCTCAACGTGTGTACCTGACCGATAACAGAAAACGAGGGTCTTTCCAAGATGGCAAGGAACCACATTCACATGGCCAAAGGCCTGAGCGACGACAGGACGGTCATCAGTGGTCAGTCTCTCTTTCTCTCAAGCCATACTCATTTCATCCCCCCTGTGAACGTGAACAGCCCCGAGTCCTGAGAGAACGCTTTTTTCCAGGCATGAGAAAGACAGCCACGGTCTTCATCTTCGTCAACGTCGAGGCCGCGATGGCTGAAGGGATCGAATTTGGTCTTTCCGCTAACGGCGTGATCTTGAGCTCAGGCAACGACAAGGGATTCATCCCTCCGCACCTCTTCCAACGCGTCATCGCACGCATAAGCGGCAAGATGAAAAGATGGGATGGAGATAAATGGGTAAATGAACCTGATGCATCGAGCTGATGGGTAGTCACACAGCCTTTTAAAAGTGACACACTCGAGATGCACGCAACGGAGGCATTTCGCTGTATACTCTGCAATGCTGTAAATGGGATAGTAAATAGACCAACGCTGGGACAAAAGGAAACATTCCTGGGCAGCTATGACTAAAAAAAGAGAGTGTGACGACATGCCCTAAACCTAAAAATAAGAAAGGAGGGAGGAATGACAAGCGTTGCTCGGCTGTGCAAACCTATTCTTCGTCCATGTCCGCGGACGCAGGGACAACCTGTTCAAAGATATGGCTCGCTTCATCGCCAAGCAAAGTGGCGATGATCGAGCGTCCTGCAAACGATCTCCCTGCAAGAGCCTTGAGAGCAGTCGCAGCCCCAGCAGGATCGGTATAGCGTACATACACACGTCCCACACCTTCGTTCGCCGCTTGCAACGCAGCCTCCCTATCCTGATTGACACTTCCAGGCTGCCAACCCGTCTTGTCCTTCTTGGGCGGCCTGGGTATGACCAATCCGTCGACAGAACCGTAGCTACCGCATTCGGCCCGAATGTCCTCGAGGATCTCTTCGTATTCCGTGTCGTCCGTAAGATCTTCTGGAGTGACCATGTTGAGCATGAGCAAGATTCGTGACGAGGGCTGTTCGCTGAGGTCGACCGTCGATGGGATAAACGGTCGAGGGACAACCGCAACGCCCATTCCTTGACTGTATTCTTCTGCTGAGGGCATTCCTGGGGTGCTGGCAATTCCTTTGGCTCCGACGGAAGCGCGCTGTACGACTAAGTACCGATCGCCGAGTTCCATACCGTTCAGTCCCTGAATGGCCAAATCGGTGGAGGTCGAATCGACGTATTCGAAGAAAGCAAAGCCCTATCATCCAACGCCAACACCGACATTAGCATGATTTCGATAAGACAAGGAGGGCTAAAGAACGGACCTTTGATAGACCTGTAGAACTGTCCTTGACAAGGTTGAACGCTTTGAGTTCGCCGAAGCTCTTGAGAAGTTCCATAACCTGCTCGTCGTTGAGGTACGTCGGAAGGCCGCCTACGAAAATCTTGTTGGGAGAATCCGGAACGATCGTCGAGACGACGCCCGGAACGTGAACGCCTTGAGGTGCAAGGTCGGAGCCGGCGTAATCCTTGGGTCGGCGGATCTTGAGGGGGCCGGACTGGAAAATTATACCATCAAAGGCCATAGCAGCCGTAGCATCCTCAGCATTGCGGAACTGCACGGCGGGTCGTCAGCAAGGGCATTTGCAGATAAAGAACCTCTATCCGTCGAGCGCACCTCAACAAACGCATAACTCTTCTCGTGGTTGACTTGCACGGCGAGGATCGGATCGCCAGGCCCGCTGGTGGTGAAGCCCATCTCGGACATTTTGGCAGAGAAGAACTCATGCAGGTTCTCTTCGTTGGCTTCGTATGTGATGTTACCGACGTACAGACGGCGGGATTGCCTAGCGAGGTTGGGCGCAGGCACGCTTCCGGGTGCGCCTGGCGGAGGGAACGAGCCGAACGAAGGGAACTGAACGGGCGTGACCCCGATGACGGTCGGTGCTGGTTGAGAGCGGTTCGATCCCGGGAGGTTAAACAATCCTATCACATATCGGGGGAGGATGAGCAAAAATAGAGATACACGACGATCGAGCGCGGCTCACCCGTCATTTTCGCTTGCGCAGCAGAGAACTGCTCGTACCCGGGGGGCTTCACGTCCCACCCGGAGGCCTTCCGCTTCCGCTGGGACAACGGAACGGCGTCCGCGGGAGTCGGGGACCTGCGTTCGCGAGATTCCTCTCCGCG
>WSUD01000794.1:0-11302 GCA_019633495.1 Tulasnella sp. 427 | reverse complement strand
TTGGCGTGACGGAGAACGCTAAGGATGGGGAGTTCGTCCCGCCCGTTGGCGTGAGGGACGACGTGGCGAGGAGAGCGGTGGCGGCAAGCGCAGCTGCAGGTGCGGTGGCGATTGCGGCTGGGGCGGCAGAGGTGTTCGGGGCAGGGGTGGTGCTGGTGTCCGGCATGGGGGATTTGCGTTTCTGGCCTGCTGCTGCTCCGGCGGCGGCGAGTTGAGCGGCGGTGGTGGACGCCCCGTTCTGAGGGAAGGGAACGGTCAGTTTTAAGAAAAGAGTCAGAAGGGAGGAGTTTGAAAAGAAAGAAAGGAAAGTGACGATGAACAAAGAAACGGGAGCGGGCGCGGCGACGTGTGGCTTCATGGTGCCTAGGCATCCAAGGCCTTGATGACTCTTTCCCGATGAGAGAAGAAGAGTCGAAACCAACGTGACGTCGATATTCGGGCGTTTAGCATGACGCAAGGAATGCTATATACAATAACGACAGGGTCCTCCGGAGAACTTACGGCGGTAGCAGCACCTTGACCTCCCGCGGCAGCTGCAGCAGCAGCCAAAGCCTGTTGTTGTTGCAAAGGTCCATACATTCGTTGGAGGTTCTTGAGCTATCCATTTTCCATCCCAGAGCGCGCGACATTTCAGTTCTCCTCGCCAAAGAGTCCGCTTCGATGCACTTCGAACCACCGACCTGAGCCAGCTGCGCCTCGTTCAGTTTCCCCTCATTAGCCAAAGTGACGAGCTGAGGCATGTTTTGAAGGATCGCTGCACAGTTTCGGATCGAGATATCGTTCAGCCGGAGGACAGTGCAAACTTGAGCCTCGGGCTGGCGACTAACCTTGGATGTACGCCGGGGCGTGTCCAGCAAAGGGAGCTGCTTGTGGCTGACCCACATTTTGAGGAGCCGCCGCCGGTTGACCTTGGTTCGGTTGGTTGCTGGCCATGGCGTATCTAGATTTTGTAGAAGCGTGTTTCCGGTCCAAGGTCGAGAGATCGCAGATTGGGCTGGTAGGGTACTTGTTCACGTGCAATTGTGAGAAAGTAGATAGTTTGACAACCTGCGGACCACGACAAGCTCAACTCGGACGGGGCGATAATAGAGCCATTCTCTCGGAGTCGAATCGCCTAAGCACTCCATTGGGCGGTGCTCTCGAGTCTTGCTACGGTGAGGTCAAGAGACTGGAAGTCATGGCAAACGCGGCCGTTCATAAGACTTTCAAGATGGTATACCCCTCACTATGCTGCCTTATGTATGCTAATGGGTGCTAATGGAGCCGTAGTTTATTCCGTTAATATCATTTTTTTGCTGAATGGACCGAGCTAACAAAATGAAGATTGACGGCTCCAGCTATCCGTATAGGGACCGTTACATTCAAGTCGACCAAGACCAAGACCAAGATCAAGATCGACGTTCTCGGTTTAGACCATAATCCAGTACAACATACGCATGATAATAAATTGAACGAATCTTTATGACCTCTCAATAAGATGAGTCCAATCGAATTTCTCGTACTTCGATTTGAACTTGGTCACCCGCTCTCTATTCTGCTTCAAGTCCATCTTCCTTGGTCGCATCCACCGCCTGGGCTCAACATCGAGCTGATTGCCAATAATTTCCGCGGCAAAGTACCTGCGTTCAGCTCCGTTAGTTAAAGATCTCCACCAGACTACCACTGCACGTACCTCGGGAATTCTCCGCCTCCTTTGTCTCCATCGTCCACATCCATATCATCCTCATCTCCGGCTTTCCCGCTCCCCTCAATGACGTGGCCGTATCCCTTCTCGCCCTTATAATCCCATTGTACCATGAAATACGGAAGGTTGGGAACCATGGCTCGACGGAAGCCGCCCGGTCGCTTGGAAAAGTCGATGAGCTTCTTGTGCTGAGACCATTCGGCTTCGGAAGCGAGGATAGATTCCTGCCAGGAAATCGTCAGTAAACGCAAGTTCTCTCCCGTTTTCGAATTCTAGTCACCCTGAAGTACGCTGGAAGATCTTCGAAGAGCTCTAACGGTACAGGTACGCATTCTATGGCTGTATGTTTCTGTGACTTCAAGCTAATGACCGTCTCGTAGAATATCACGCCTTTTTCTTGCTCGAAGTACATCTTCATAAGGCATTTCATGAAGTTCTGTGCGACAGCCGGTCAGGATGCGTTTGGATCAGATTGAAAAACTCGCCGCACACCTTTACTTCATCCCAGACGTCGTCATCGGCTTCAAGCATGCTAAGATGGTGTTGTATGGGCACGATGAGGCAATGGCCAGGCGCGAGCTCCTCGAACAGCGTCGTCGCCAAGTAAGCCCGTGTGCCCATAGCGATAATGCCAGCTTTTGGAGGTGAGTCGTCTTCGCCATAGCAAAATTGGCAGGTTGCGAGCGCCTTTTGGGTACGAGCGTAATCTGTTGACAACCAAAGCCTTTCAAGTCAGTGCTGTTTCTCTGGACCTCAGGCGACGCTCTGTACCGTTAATCGCAAACTGCCGTTTCATGGCGTCTGTGCGCATTTTCTTCCGACCGAGCTTCTCAGCATTATCATCCATGTACTCGAGGTCGTTCTAAGGAATTCACATGTCAGTGGTTACTTTCGCGTCCTGAAACTCATATCAGTTTACTTACCTCGAACTTCCCATCTCGCATGATAGCGCCTGCTAACTCGGCATCGAGGTCCTTCTGATCCGCCATGCCAGCACCCATCTTCTCTTGCCTCAAGAGATCGCCGAGTGTCGTCGTATCATCGTCCGCATTGAACCTCACGATATCGCCCGTTTTCGGGTCGCGAGTCTCCACCTAAAAATGCATCCATCATCAGAGCAGAACAAGGTTGGCCTGGTGCCGAACGCATACCTTTTCCTTCTTCTTCCTGTTCCCTGGTCCTACGACCGTCTCCTTCGAGCTACCCGCACCACCACCGATATCGTACATCCTCCCTCTCGCATCGATCGTTGGGACCATCTCGACCCTTACGTTCGACTCGCCTTCGTCCGCTCCACCATTCTCCGCTTGCCTCCGCTCTTCTTCATACTCCCTCTCCAGCTCCTCGGCGTTCCCGGCTCCCATCAATTTGGCACGAAGCACTTTCGCCTGTAGCTTATTCAACGAGGAAGGCGACAACGCGCGTTTCCGGTTGGCGGTGAGGTGCTGAGGAGCCAACACCGACGGAATGGGAGTGGAGCCCTTGCTTGGTGGCGTTGCAGCTCCTTGAGCCTGTTGCGTACCCGGTCCTCCGCGTAGCTGATCGACTCTCCTGTTAGCAGGGGCGCTGTGCTGCTGCGACGACCCGAATGGCGTGACCACCCCCGTCGACCCTGGTGTACCAGGAGCACTCTCCCCAGGCTTCCTGAACGACGAGGCGCGACTCGAGGCCCTGCTCCGGTCGTCCAGATCCGTGAACATGTATTTCTCCGCTCCGGTTCCGGGTCCTGGAGGTCGACGAATCTCTCTCCCAAACTCATCTACATCTGGCCCTCCACCTCCTCCGCCTGCCGCTCGTCCTCTGCCGGCTTTCCGTTGCTCCTTCTCGTCGAGGAATCTCCTCTCCACCTTGGCTTCCTCGAAAGCCTCAAGGGTGCCGTACCGTTCCAGCGCAACCTCTTCTACGGGTCGACCTTCCTCCTCGGCGGTTTCGTACGTCCGTTTGAGCTTCTGCATTCGCCATGCTGAGCCTGGTCCGCCGGGTGTTTGGGCTTTCGGCGCGGGTGCTGGGGCTGAGTGGTAGTCGTCGAGGGATTTGCCTTCGACGAGAGCGCGATTGATTTCGAGGTGCGGAACAATGTGTAACTGTGTAGAATGGTTTGGAGGAAAGAAGAGAAGAAGTCGAAGATTAGGGTATTTGTTCACATTGCTGAATGGTTCATTTGAGGTCCAACACCTACCTTTTCAGGATTCGGTTTCTCCTCTTTTGGTTTCTTCTTTTTCTCCGTTCCCAAGCTACTGAAGAAGTCCACACTCCCGTCCATATTTCTCTTGTTCCCTTGAAGGTCGCCATATTCCTCCGTCAAACTCTCCCCAAGCGAGTCCAGCATCCTCTGTGCCTTCGAAGGTCCTTGATTGTTGTCTGAGGGAATCGTTGGCTTCGATTCTGGTAGGATCATCCACGCGTCCCTTTGAAGTTTTGATTCCGCTGGGAACGATGGAGGGAGTTGCGCAGCTGTGCCGGGGAGTGAGCTTGCGTTGGAGGTGAGGTTGAGAGATTCGGCAGTCGGAATCGTAGTCGCTATGGGCTTTTCAAGAAACAGACCAACGTTTCAAGAAGTTCGCCAATTTAGCTTTGATGTGGACAGGGCGTAAGTGTTTTTGATTTGGAAAGACATACCCGTTCGCCGTCGGCAGTAATGTCCTTCTCAACCCACATGTCCGCATCCTCTTCGTCCTCAACAATCTTCATCCCATCTTCATCCGTCTCCTTCGAGTTCTTCTCTTTCTTCCGGTGCTTATGTTTCCTCTTCCGCTCTTCTTCATCCTCACTCCCGTCCTCACGATGTCGGTGCGAGCGTTTCGAGTGGCGATCCTTGTCCTTGTCTCGGTGCTTGTGTTCCTTGCGATCCTTGTCCTTACTAGAGTGCTTAGAGGACGACGAGCGGTGTTTGGATTTGGACGTGCCTCGCTGTTCGACGTCGGACATGACAAGGAAATGGGGTGGAGTGCTGGATGCGGTCGGGCGGCGGTTGAGAATCGAATCGGAATTTGGGAGTGGGGCACGTGATCGCCTCCATGACGTTTCCCTTTCCGGGGCGAGCTGCACTCATCAATCACACACACACTCACCGAACGGATCGCTCAGAAATTCTGAAGGGGGTTATGAGACCTTTTTTTGTATCTTTGTGTTTTTTAGATAAATAAACGATACATTGGGACCACGAAACCGAAACCCAAAAGAAACCCAGAAACCGACGAGACAGACATGTGATGGACCGAAAGGAAATGGATGAGCAAGTTGACAGGGAGCGAGGCTCGACCTTCTTTATGAGCGGAGATTTTAAGAGAGCCTAGTTGTGCTCAGTCTTGATGCATTCCGAGGTAACCCGCCGCGAGAGATTAGGGCGAGTTGAGGGTGTCGGAGTGCGAGTTGGAGATTGAGGCGGAGTAGGGAGTTGCGCCCGGGTGCTGGTGAAACGACGGACGAGCTGAAGAAAGAGAGAAGTGACGTCGTTAGTATTCGAGATAAGATAAGATGATAACGAGGGAAGAACCGTGTGCGTACCTCGTCGTTCTTGATCTTCTCGTCCTTAAACTTCGCCTCCAACTCCGCTGCGCTAGCTTGTGATGCAATTAAGGCAAGCTGGAGGTTGAAGTTCTTCTTGTACTCGGCGGCGAGCGCGTCGAGGAGTACTTGAGGGGATCCGGGGTCGTCCGAGGCCCCGCGCTGAGACTTCCCGGCCCACATAAACGTCACCACCAGGAGTGTGATGGTAGAGATGTAGAGCGATAGCCATGCGGGGGGAGAAGCGGATGCGCTGGAGGAGGAGGAGGAGGAGTCTGGGGAGGAGTCTTCATCGAGGATGAGGTTGATAATGAAGACAAGGATCTTGGCGAGGAGTTGCCACGTGATTGGGGAGGACATGATGATGATGATTTATGTGGATGTGAGGAAGCTGTTCTCTACTCTTAGGGGGAGCGAAGGTAGAGGGGATGTGCGATGGGGGATGAGGAAAGAGTCGTTTTGGGTCCTTAAGTACACCTCAGCCTCCCTCTCGAGCACCAGACACGCGTCATCCTCTTTGATACCGCCAATTCAATCGTAGCTGGTGTTAGTAATCCTCCGTCGAGGTGTTCGATGTCAATGTCAATGTTGATATTTGGTTTAGAACGGATTTATTTGTTGCTTTGTACTCTCCGGACAAGGACGGACATTGAAACGGAATCTTACTGACATACGCGCGCTACTACCACACGGCACACGGCACTCGGTCCCGCTGGATATTCTGGTACACGTTACCTCCGTGAACGTCGCGTGGCTAATTCAAGGGCGCCTCTGAGTGTGCACCCAGGCCGATTCTCGATCTCGATCTCAATACAAATATTCTGTATCGGGCCGTATTCGAGATCAACATGGAATGCTTTGCGTCATATATATCGGCATTAGAGTGAAATAAAGGGATTCATGATGAGGCTGAAGCGGTGGTGCACGTTGAATGCAGCCGAATCATGTCCTCCAGTCCGGTTTCCCTTCAGCCCCATCATGAATCCCTTTACCTTCACTCTGATGCCGATGTATATGACGCAAAACATTCCATGTTTATCTCAAATGCAGCCCGATGCAGAATATTTGTATTGAGATCGAGATCGAGAATCGGGGGCGCACACTCAGAGGCGCCCTTGAATTCAACCACGCGACATTCACGGAGGTAACGTGCACGGAGATAGCTGGTGGGGCTGAGTAAGATCTGCCATGTGGGAGTAGTGCGCGTATCAGCAAGATTCCGTTTCAATACCTGTCGTTGTCCGGAGCGCGCAAAACAACAAATAAATCCGTTCTAAACCAAATAGCAACATTGACATTAAACACCTCGGCGGGAGATTATTTCAAAGATCACTAGTACCAACTACAATTGAATTGGCGGTATCAAAAAGGATGACGCGTGTCTGGTGTACGAGAGGGAAGCTGAGGTATACTTAAGGACCCAAAACGACTCTTTCCTACATCCCCCATCACACATCCCTCTCTACCTTCACTCCCTCCAAGCGTAGAGACAGCCATCCAAGCCATCATCATCATCATCATCATCATCATGTTCTCCCCAATCACCTGGCAACTCCTCGCCAAGATTGTCGTCTTCATCATCAACCTCATCCTCGACGAAGACTCCTCCCCAGACTCCTCCTCCTCCTCCGACAGCGCACCCGCTTCTCCCCCCGCATGGCTATCGCTCTACATCTCTATCATCACACTCCTGGTGTTGATATTCATGTGGGCCGGGAAGTCTCAGCGCGGCGCCTCGGACGACTCAGGATCCCCTCAAGCACTCCTCGACGCGCTCGCCGCCGAGTACAAGAAGAAATTTGACCTCCAGCTCGCATTAATCTCATCACAAGCTAGCGTGGCGGAGTTGGAAGCGAAGTTGAAGGCCGAGAAGATCAGGAACGACGAGGTACGCATACGGTTCTCTCTTGTTATTATCTCATCTTATCTCGAATACTAACGACATCACTTCTTTCTTTCCTTAGCTCGTTCACTGCTTCACCAGCACCCGGGGGCAACTCCTTACTCCGCCCCAATCTCCCACTCCCACTCGCGCTCCGGCACCCTCAACTCGCCCTCATCTCTCGCGGAGGGTGACCTCGGAATGCATCAAGATCGAGCACAACTAGGCTCTCTTGAAATCTCTTCTCAAAAAGAAGATGTCTATCTCGTCTCTGTGTCTCGTTTTCCTTTCGGGTTTAGTGGTCTCGATGTATCGGCTATTTATCATAAAAGCCAAAAAAAAAAATAAAAAAATACAAAATCAGGTTTCGTAACCTCCCTCCAGAATCCATGAGCGAACCGTCCAGTGAGAGCTCGAGTATGAGAGTGAGAGTGAGCGGGATATCTGTCCCTCGCGTACCGAACGAACGTCCGAATCGGCCCCCTCTTCCAACGACCTAACCATATTACACGCGTGCGCACAAATATGACGGTTTTCCAACTGAATTTAAGAAGCCCACGTACATTTAACCAGGAACAAAACAAATCCCCCTCCCTTTCGCTAGAAAACGGAACCAGCGCCCCCCTTCTTACTTCAACGATATATGCCCCGAGGACACGTACCGCTTCTCCTCATCCCACGAGCCCATCTTCCACAGATGAATCTCGTCGACAGCGTACACGCCAAAGTCCGCGCGGTTCGCGACGTCTTCCACGGCCAACGCGGCCGTCGTGGTGGTGGGCGTAGGGATCCCCGCGATGGCGGGTTGGGTTGCGACACGCTTGAGGATCTCGGTGGAGGAGAACGCTTGGCGCGGTTTTCGGAACGTCGAGTTGAGGAGGGTGCAGTGGAGCTAAAGAGAGGGAAGTGGTGAAGTCGATTTAGTGCTGGGAGGTTGAGGGTGGAGAGGGTGGACGGAGCTTACCTTGAGAGGGCGAGTGTCGGTGACGAAGCCTGCTGCTTTGAACCTATCAAAGACAAGCACTGTATGAGAGTGTACGGTCAGCGTAAACTCTTCCCACATTCGAGCATGGCGGCATAATCCCATCCGATCGCGAGCGACTCACAGCTAATCTTCCACAACGACGACCCATCCCTCTGCGACCCAGGCCCAGCCCACAGGACATGAGCCTCCTCCGGCTTAGCGTTCATGATCCTCAAGCCGGTCAGGGGTACGCTTATTCCACCCGTATCGCTGACGATGTCCATGATCTCCGGGCGGAGGGAGTTCAAGAGGTCCAACGCCTCCGCAACGGTCTTCTTGGGCGGAGCTTCGTTCGTCGAGCTCGCTTCGGAAGGTGAAGAGCTCTCGGAAAGGGCCATGACTCCGAGGGTCATGTGCAGGCGCTGCGTCTGCTGGAAGAGACGATCGTCGAACCCCGGGATGGGCGCAGCGCGATGGGAGGCCAACAAGCCGTCTGCGAATGTTTGCACGCGGGTTCGAAGCACCTGATGCTGGTCCTATATGCAAGGTGAAACGCGCGGGGTATGTAAACGAACGAGCGACGCCTTTGCAGCATACGGCATTGATTTACCAAAGGGAGGGAGAGGACTACGGCAGAAGTACGAAAAAAGAAGGCTGTTTAACTTCCACTTTTACACCAAGCTGCGGATCGCGAAGTTCGGCACAATAAGCACTATATATACTTACAATGCGTTGGGCGGGCGTTGTCGGATTCATTGCCTCTACCCGGGCCTCGCGGCCACGAACCCCTGCCACCACCACCTCTTCCACCACGGCCTCTCCAAACTTGCCCGTCGCCTCGACCGCGACCTCCGCCCCTACCGCGCGGAAAAACTTGCTTGGGTGCTTGGCTTGCCATGAAGATGCCGATAAGAGAGTGCTTGTTTTCTCTAGGCGCGGAATGGAAAAGCGCTGGCCAAGGAGCGGGATGGATCGAATTCCGGAGCGTGAGACGCTATGTTGGTGGTTCGGATTTCTATTTTTGTGGGGCGCGTTAGACGCCGGACCGCCCGAAATGACCTTGCAAGGTCACCGTATCGTCGTGGTGATTCCTGTGCGCGTTACATAGAAGCTTAAGTCTTTATTGAGTGGAAGGGGGTAAGAGCTGTGCTCGATGTCGGCGGAATGAGGGTTTGGGAATCAACTCCGTTTGCTGGCGGGGTTATTGGCCCGTGGCTGTGCCGTTGAGCGGAGGAGTGATTAGTCTTCCTTTGGCTTTATCACAGCCTACCTCATATCCTTCATTCCTCAGTCCCCGTCATCCCAGGTATAAGAGCCTCGTGTGCCAGGATGTAAGTACGCGTATCTTTTATTGACCCTTCTCCTCCCCTTCACCCTCAGTCATCACAACTTGCCCCCTTTTCCTTATTTCATTTTTGTACTAACGACCATTCGCAAGTCTTTCTTAAAACAACCAAGTTCACGTCTATTGTAAAATGGCTCCCGGGAAGCACGATGATACATCCATCAGCAGCAATGACGTCGTATCCACCTCCTCCTCACTGGCCACGCTGTCCGCCGCCACCACTTCCGCATCCCCTTCAGCAACAATGAGCTCAATCCTCTCAGCAGCGGTCACCACACCCACAGTCACCACGACCGCCTCACCAACAGCCACCGCGCTGCCCAACACCGCAACTCCGACACCCACCGTCGCCGTAACTGCAACCTCCGCCGGTCCCGTCAACGCTGGCCCCTCTTCACCTCCTCCTCACACCGGCCAATCCTCCACGTCGCTCAAAATCATCGGAGGCATCGTCACAGCGCTCGTCGGCATCCTCATCGTCTTCGCCATCGCCATCTTCTACCTCAAGCGGCGCTGGAAGGCACAAGAGCGAAAACACTCATCGTCGTCGTCCTCCATGGTCTTCCGCGACGCCAAGAACCAGCGGGACGAAGAGGAAGGTGGGGGTGAAGGCACCGCGTTCATCGCTTCGGACGAGAAGCACCGGGCTGGAAGTCGGGAAGACAGTTTGGCGTCCACCCGGAGCAAGAGCAGCGTCGACAGCTACACCAAAAAATCCGGCCAGAAGCGCACGTCGTTGGGGACCTACCAATCTCCAGGTGTCGCCCCCGAGGAAGCCTACATGATGTTCGGCGGGAGCACGACGGACCTCAACGACGAGGAAGAGAAACCCCTCACGTACCACCAACGACACCTCAGCGAGAGCTCCACCTTCTCCGGCAGCAACAACAACACCAGCAACAAGCGCACCTCATGGTCTGGCGGTGCACCTCCTCCAACCGACGCTCGGGCCAGACGGATCTCCCTCCTCGACGACGACTCGCGTTACCCCGTCGTCAACGCCTCGACCGACTCGCTCGGCCGTCGACAGATGCGCCACTCGGTATCGTACACCCCCGGTGCGATCGATCCTTTTGCGGACAAGACCCCCACGTCTTCGCCGAAGCCCCAGCACAAGTCGTTCACGGCTGGAGAGACTAGAGGTGCCGCTGCTGCTGCGGCCAGGCCGCGGTTGCCTCCTGGCGCCCAGGCTCCTGGAAGTCCTACCCCGCAGGAAAGCAGAAGAGTTAGCTTGAAAGGAGGTGTTGGAGTTCGAAGGCAGTCGGCGCCTGGGTCACCTGGGAGCCCGAAAGCGAGCCCAGCGTGGAAGTAGATGTATACTTGAACGAAGATAGCGAGATGCCTGCAACTCGAGTACTTATCTCATCCATTTGGACCCTTTTCATTTCTCTCCCCCCTCATTTCCTGTTTCATGTATGCCTTTATGTGTACCTCTCCTCCATTTTTGTACTACTAGGACCATTTACTCGAATCTTGTTGCGCACTCCTCACTTGGAGAAAAGTTCTCCGTCATCCTGTAATCACATCAAACTGCTCTCGAGTGGCCAAGTTCCCCAAATCATATAGTAGAGAATCTAAACTACACATCGCACATCTCGTCTCATAACAATAAAACACGAACTCCCAAGCGTAAAATCACCCCCCTCAAACGTCCGGAGCGTACCGACTCGTCCTCCTAATCCAAGGCCCGAACCGATGCAACACGAACGGGATGGGGATCATGAGCAACGCGACGCACCCAAGCAGCGTCGACGCCCATCTCGGGTTCAGCTTCTCGTACATGTCCGTCGCGAACAAGGGGAAACCCGCACCGAACGCGCTGCGGACGACCGTGCTGGACGCTAACGCCGACGCAGCGACGATGAGGTACGCGTCGACGAGGTAGTTGAACAGACCGAGCTGGGAAACGACACAAGGTAG
>WSUD01000793.1:0-11306 GCA_019633495.1 Tulasnella sp. 427 | reverse complement strand
CGGTCTTGAGCTGCAATGCACCTCTTGGTCCAGGAGCGCAATAGTGTCCGGATAAGGCCATATACGATTGTAACTGGTCATCACTCCACAAGTCTGACGTGAAGGAAACCCGACCAACCGCAGCCTATCAAGAAGCGGATTAGTCAAACGTGACAAAGTCACCGGAAACCCTATAATACCTGAACTCGCTGCCTAGTTAACTCCTTCTCTCTTTCATATCGCTCAAGGATGGCCGTTGTAATTTTTGTACGGCGAGGAATATCCTTGTCCCGAAGGCCATAGCTCCGCCCTATGCCGAGAAGAGTCGTCGGAATTCAGGTACTTCGACAGATCGAATAGCCTATAATGATTAATTCGGTCGGTGTGAGGAAGATGAACCATGCCCGAACGAAGAAATGAATCAGCTACCTCATCGTCCGCTGTAACCCAATCCACTAGTAGATTAACAAGCTCTTCTCGGCGTAATGGAGGTGGAGGCGGAGTTGTGTGGTCTGGTACCGACGGGGTCGAGGGTCGAGAAGTTTCAAGGATTTTGAGGCCCAAACGCCGGACTTCGTCAACCCAATCGGTCCCATGCACCCGCGCGAGATGAGTGCGCAAGTTCTGATTGATATTCCCGAGGGTGCAAACCTGCCACCTAAGTGATCTGGGCAACAATTTAGTACAATGGGTTGGCAATCGTATGAAGTACATACTTTTTACAGAGTTGACACCCTACATATTTTGTTTTCGGCCGTGCATAGATACGCGGCGGCTCGTGAGGCCCAGGGAGGACATCAGGCTGCTCCGGAGAACTGAGCGGACGCATAAAGTACCATATATCGGAGGCAGATGTGGACGAGGCTGGGGAACGTTCCGGCCGAGAGGTGTCCATGAGCGGTGTATTTGTCGGAGGGGTGACAAAGACTGTCGGTGTGGATGGGACGGACAAAGGGGCGGTGGAAGGACCTGCACCAACAATGGAAGTTGGCATTAGATTGACGGGAGGTGTTGGGGTATCAGTAGAGAGGGGTGCAACAGGCTGAGTGGACGGTGGTCCTCCTCCTCGAGCTCGTCTACTTGAGGTTCGCCCCCGACTTCCTCGGCCACGACCGCCTCGATCACCTCGGCCCGACGGCGGATTGCTGGAGCTAGGATTGGCTGTCACTGTTGGAAGGTCTGGAGTGTGGGTTATGGGAGGTGGCTGAGCCTATGTTGGGGGTAATATAGGCCGTGGCGACGGTGGTTCGTGGATTGATCGCGGAACGGGTTCGAGAGTCATCAGACCAGGTGGAGATTGGGCCGGAGGGTATAGGCCAGGAGGCTGTTCGTGTGATTGACCGTATTGAGCTGGA
Source organism: Tulasnella sp. 427 (assembly GCA_019633495.1). NCBI lineage: Eukaryota > Fungi > Basidiomycota > Agaricomycetes > Cantharellales > Tulasnellaceae > Tulasnella > Tulasnella sp. 427. Next base: position 9,972 of record WSUD01000793.1, on the reverse strand, counting down.
GCGGACAGATAAGAGTTCCAATAGGGCTGCTGGTATGGATTTGGATACGTTGATGCTGTTGGTGCTGAAGGGTGTTGAAAACCCGCCTTACACCTGCCTGCCGTAGGGTTGCCGCATTGACACGGAGGATGAGACGACATTTCACTACCCAGGAGAGTACGTTAGGCTTACATAGTGGGCTTTTGGTGCAGTATAAATAGGTAGATCGCACGAAGCGCAACTGTACCGAAGGGGATGGGTTATCTCCTGCTCATCCAATTCAAGAAAGATCTGAAGAACTCACATTGATATCGTTTATCAAGACCTACATCGGCCATATCCAATGATAGTCCAGCGATAGCGAATCAATTAATCCATGAAGACTTTGTTGCCTCCGTCGCTCAAGCTGGAAAATGATGTTGAGCGGCTGTTGGTATTGATTGGACGATAAAAGGTCGGTGATACCCGGCGTATGATTGCATTGTAGAGTTTTAGAATGATCTGGGGTCCGACGGCACGAACATTTGGGGTTGTATCTTAACCGGCAGCTGAAGGTTCAAGGATTGGTAGAGGACCATAGACGGCAACAGCGGTGGGAATCGGTGAAGCGAGTAAACTTCATTCGCTCTCGCTCGCTCGCAGACGAACCGAGCGAACGAGTAACACGCAAGCGAGCACTCGCGAGTATATCGTACTCGCGGCAACACTAGTGGTAAGTGGCTTCAGAGTGCGTTCCTGGTGAAGGTGGGGGAGGACGGGACGGTTGGTCCGGAGTTTCTGTGAAGGAGGGAGGGAAAGGGCGTGAGACGTGCGAGGGTCGTGGATAATAGAGATCCATGGTTCGTACCTTGTCAAAGTTGACCTTGATGCTACCAACGTTCGTGGCTCCGACAGGGACCATGCCGAAGAAGCCGTACCGCCATCGTCCGAGCAATGCGACGCGTTCGTTGAGGACGAAGAGGTTAGCGAGCCGCTTGACAAGGAACGGTGAGACCGAGAACAATTCACCTATGCGTCCACGCTGTGTGAGCAATCCTATGTTCGGAGCTCAGCATCATGTGGACATACCAGCAAAGTGACGTCTTCGTTCAACGACCCAGGCAGTAGGACTGTGGAAGCGATGGTAGTCTCCGGGAGCGAGGTAAATGACGGTAAAGTAAAGTTGGTTTCCGGGCTTGACCTCTCCAGTCGTCTTCCTGGTCAACGGCGACATTGACTGGGAACCAAGGGTAGCGGCGGCTTCAGCGGTCTTCTGCAGGTGGTCGGCGGAGTCCTTGGGGGCGGTCGCGCCATCCTTGACTCGGATCGGGTTTGGCAAGTCAGATCGAGAGATAGCGCCTTCTTCCGTAGCCTCCGCTTCCGTGTCTTCGAGAGCGGTGTGTCCGAGGAGCTGTCCCGGAGAGTGGTCGATGCTGTTGACGTTTGCGAATTCATGGTCGTCGACGTCTGCGGTCTCGCGGGCGGAGAATTCCGCTTGTAGGTGCGTAGATCCGAAGGTTCGATTTCGTTGAGGTTGCAGCCGAAGATCCAGGCGTAAACGCCGTAACCAGTAGGTCTAAACCAGACGGGAAGCTCCAAAGAATTCACATAACCCCAAGACGAGGCGGTCTGGCGAATAGCCGAGAGAAGCAGAATATAACAAGACTGCCCTCGTACAGTAAGCGACCGTACTGGAAGTCCATACCCCAGTTATGCCTCTCGAGAACGTTGAGTAAAAAGATAACAAGATACACGTAAAAGGGGAGTGGGCGGACAGAGCTTTTGTTGTCACACCAACCGTGGGGACGTAGAAGAACGGGGACTCGAAAATTGCAGACTTAACGAGCAACCCAACTCCAATTCGGTTTTGCATGGCATCCATCACCACTATTCCAAATGACATTGTTCTCAAAGTCACCAAAGTATCCGACCTAAGGACTGCAATCCACTTGTTAAGTGTAAGTCGTGACGTATACTGCACTTTTGGTCTCCTAATCATTCCCTGTCAAAACAGACTTGCAAGACGCTTTATGAAATTATCGATTGTCGAAGGTTTTGGACAGACCAGCTTCAGCGTCTATACTGCCTATTTCAGCCCCAACTGCGTCTTCGCTTGGAAGACCTCTCGGATCAAGACCTGATGGAACTGGCAAAGACACCATACCGCTTTGAACAAAGAGCCATCAGAAGAGAGCTCTCCAACTTACGACTGTTGCAAGTGGATCTAGGCATTACTGGATATATTGAAGAGGCCAAACTTGTACCGGGCGGGGAATGGCTTATTACACTGAGCGCAGAGTTTCAAGAGAATGACGACCAACCTCTTCAAGGGTTTGTGCGTCTTTGGAATATATCCTTGCCTGAAAACATCAGCTGTGTAGCAAACTCTGAGCTACCACCAGGAATTACTCCATATGAAGCATGCTTGCAGCATGGAGACAATGACCTCGACTTATTAGTTTCTGTCAATGGGCTCCGAGCCATTCATGACGGAGGGTGTGTGTGCATTTTGTCCTTGTGTAATATATTAAGCTAATATTTTACGACCCATCAGCTACATCAGTCACATCAAAGTCTTTCTGGTTCAGTTAGGAGACAAAAATCCGCAGTTTTCGCTTGTGGCCGACCTGGAGACGGACAGGGAGTGCATTGGCCTGACTCAACAGAATGGCACTATCAATGTTGTGGTCGATGAAATTGAGCCTGCTCGCAGAGACGGCATGAATTGGAACTGGAAAACTGGGGTGAAAGTGCAAGCTTCTGGCCTTGAGCCAGGTGATACCAGTGTTAGCAAATCGATTTCATATGAGCCGATCAAAAGCTGATATTGTTTCCTTTCTAGCCCTGCTATATCGTCATCTCAGAGCCTCTATCTGTCACCTGGAATGCAATCCAATGCACCATAGACATCCGTTGGTCGTCTACCTCGGATCGGCCAGGCGAGGTGGATAATCATGTCCCCGGTCTTTCGGAGTCCTTCCCCGACATTTCTCAAAGCTTGCAAATGAAACCTGTGCAAGGCGAAATCCGGACCCCGCATGGGGACACGTGTCAGATTGCTGTCATCAATTTGGAGCGCGAGAGTATCCTTGTGGAGGTTGAGAAATTGGGCATGGGCGATATATCATTCACCAGATATGCAAAGGATAACTCCTACATGAAGGATCCAGATGATCCATCGCCGATAGGAAATCCTATGGAACGACCTTATAACATAGTTCAAACCGTGCACGGTCACTTGATCGACATGGCGCCTTCAGGTCGCCTCACCAAGTTTCTCGTCCCGGTCTCAGACCATCGGGCCCAAACGGAGACTGCACACAGTGTTTCATGGTCTGCATATGAGTGCGATGCCGATGCCGCGTTCCCCTTCATGTGTCCTTTCACTGGTGTTGTTGGCTACGTTACCGATGACGTCAAGTTGTTCATCTGGCGTATGTCAGAGGAAAATCACTAGATAACCCTCTGCACAAGAGCTTTTCGCCCGATGCATACCTATCCCGATAATTGATGTGTATTTCGCAAATCCTTGTTTACATAAGCTAGTTTGTGTGTTCCTTGCACGCGTCGTGAATTGTTCTCGGTCTCACCATTCCTCGTCAAGCGGCTCGCTAACCTCTTCGTCCTCAGCGAACGCGTCGCATTGCTCGGACGATGGCGGTACGGCTTCTTTGGCATGGTCCCTGTCGGAGCCACGAACGTTGGTAGCATCAAGGTCAACTTTGACAAGGTACGAAACACGGATCTCTATCCACGACCCTCGCACGTCTCACGCCCTTTCCCTCCCTCCTTCACAGAAACTCCGGACCAACCTGCCGTCCCGTCCTCCCCCACCTTCACCAGGAACGTACTCTGAAGCCACTTACCACTCGGCCTCCACGCTGCTACATGGCCAGCCACTAGTAGGGCTCCTATCGGTTCGGATGAGCCGCACAATCCGTCAGATCGCGGATGCGGTTGTCGGACTCGGTTCTAGTGGTCAGGCTGCTGCCATCCGACGGTTTGCATCCGTCGGATGGTCGGTTTGGTCGGTTTGACCACATAAATAATTCTCCGGACATCTATCGTAAGCAAACCCGTTAATATAGTTTGTTCCCCCTGAATTTATCGAGTAAAAATTAATGATAATGCCACAAATAAGCTACCTGCGGTTTTCTTCGCTACTTTCAGCTCTCCTCTCCCTTCATGGCTCCCGACATAGAGGAGATCCCACCCCCCTACGTCCTCGGATCGTCCTCCTCCCGAGAGCAAAAAGCGCCGACTAATCCTTTGAGTCCCAACTGAAGGACTATCAGCTTCAAGTTCAGCGGGTCCCCCTAATCAGGCAAATGAGACCGAAGCTACTTCCTCACCGGCAGTCCCGTTCCAATTCCCCCCCGCGGAGATATCCGCGAAGCCTTTGTCACCCCACCCTACCATAGCCTCTCAGCCCAAACATACTCTTAGAGAAACATTTAGCTAACATTAAAGCCTAGAATGTACTTAAAGAGGTCGTTGGTAGCAAAGTTATACTGATTCCCTCCTCAGACTGAGAGCATTCGACGGATTGCTCGGGTACTCGGATAATCCGAGTGTCGGTTTCGGATCCCTCCTCTGACACCCTCAAATCCGTCGGATTTCAATCCGAACCGATAGGAGCTCTAGCCACTAGTTGCCGGTCAGGAGATGGGAGGCTTCTGCCTTGGAAGCACTATCCACTGTGAAGCCCGCCACAGTAAAACTTTCCCGGATAGCCGTAAAAAATCTACTTTTTACAGTGAGACTGGAATAATTTATTCCGGAACGCCTGAACCATCCCCGTAAATCTGTTTCAAAATCCTGTAGAAAATTTACGGCTCCCGGTGTCACTGGAACATTTCTCCAGTTCCCCAGGACATATTTAACAGGAGAAAGAGGAAAAGTTTCCCGGTTTCCCGCTTCACAGTGATCGTCCTCGTTTACGGGGCCCCGCCGAACTTCCAGTTCAACATCGCTCCTGTTCAGAAAGTCCGTGTGGGACAGGTATTGGGAGACATACCTTCGCAATAAATGCCGACGATTGTGACACGGCCGAAACTTGTCGCACACCTTATTTACATTGCATCGAAACATTTCGTTTTGCGCCATTTCATCATTCTCTTCTTCACGACTATGCTATGATTCCCTTTGGACTTTCTGATAACAATCACGGGAAGGATGCTCTTCCCCTTGCATACGCCCTCGATCTCTCCTCCCCTCAATCAGCATCCTCCCCGCCCGAGTTCAACCTGTGTATCACAGCCCTCTCGCCTGCCCTCCCTCCATACGCCTCATTAGAAGCATACAACCCGGCTTTGTTGTTTATATACCATTATACTCTTCAACAGAATGGCTGATAATCATCTGAGCTGGAGCTCATTCACGCCTACTATCGGAGAGCGGATGGTCTCATCGGGCGTCGGGCTCTCCGAGGCTTAAGTCCAAAGCTCGCACTGTTCTCTGTTTTTGGGAGGCGAGCTCGCGAACGGATTCAGCGAGCTTGGACAAGTATTCCTGCCGGGATAGACGTGCTCGGCGTTTCCGGTCTTTTCTGGAACGACGCGGAATTTGACGGAGTTAGCCAGAAGCATTGACCGAATTCTCGACCCCATCAGCGTGCCCACACGTCCCAGGCAAGTGGTGTAGCAGTAGTTGTAAGCGATCATGATGGACGGATAGAGCGACTGGAAGTCAAGCACGACCAATGGCGATTTGTAATACGCCGACTTGGGTTCCATGATCAGAGGGATACACTCCGCCGCGTTCTGTCGTCCAACCTATCCCCGAAACGACGTCGTCAACCCACGCAATTCCAGAGGATGTAGAAGGACAGCTACGTACATCCTCTCGACTCGGTGAGAGCAACATCAAGCTTTCCGGTTTTGCGATTCGGAACACGAAGGACTCCACTTTGAACTGCGACCCGCGACTCAGGACGGAGAAAAACTCGACACCGAACACCCTTGCGAACTCACCACCATGATGTTGTCAACCAAAATGATTGAATAAACCGTCAGCGGGAGAACTCACGCATTCTTGGTCACGACTTACGTCTCGTCGAGAACGTCGAGCACCATCGCGGCGCGCTCGATGAAGTAATCAAGCACACGCGCTGTCTGCCCGGCGGCTTTACTCTTGAACCACTGAGAGAGCGTTCCTGCGGAGTAGTGAGGGACTCTGGACATTCGTCAGGGTTTGCATGACATCACAGCAACAGCATCGACCGACCTTCGGTGCAAGATGTGAAACACCACGTTCTCCATCGAGTAGCTGGTGAGCGACTGCTCTACTCGCATGATTCTCCACGCGTTGAGGACATGGCGGCCCGATACGTGCAAGGTCGAGGTGTGTTCGCTGTCATACTTGACGTTCCCGGGTCCGCGAGACGACAGGGATATGAGGCGGCCGACCTGGTCGGACGGCTCAGACCTTCCAAGGAACGGTGAGATAAATGGTCCGACATATCATTCAACTTGGGAAAAGCTGCGACGCACTGTATTCTCGATGAGATCTTTCTGCGACGTATCCCCAACTCCCGTTTGGATCTCCCATCCAGTCAAAACATCCGGATCCCACTCCTTGACACGATCGATCAGCGCGTTTATGAGGTCCAACTCGGTCTCGTAGAGTTCGATCCGAGGGTCGCGCATCCGGTTAGACTGGAGAGCTTCGGAATCCACAGCCACGCATCCGCCAATGTAGCTGGCGCGTCTTTGCGTGGGGTCCGTTATGACGACGTCCTGCTCTTGAAGCGCGTACAAGATGCATTCGACGCGGTCGAACTCGGGATTCGGAAGTAGCGACCCTCGCGATACAGCTTAAAACCAAGGGGTTGAAGAAAAGACCCAAAAGGAACGGTAGGTCAGGCACCACTCACCGAAGACTTCGATGGACAGGACCGACATGTTCTGACTCTCCCTACCACCTCCTTGAGGCTGCCTGTTTTGAGTTACCTGGAACCCATACCGGTTTCTCTGCGTGGGCCCAACGATCTACGAAGCCGGATGCACATAGTTCTGTGTAAGTCGCGTCCCCTTGGAGTTAAAATACGCGGCGCTTGCCTGGGATTGCATCGTAACTTTGCGCCTTGATCGATTGTCCGCCACTTTAAGACTTCCATCCGTCTCTTCTAGCCACCGCTCAATCTCCTTGCGACCAGGTGGCCCAGGGCAAGCGCCTCTGGCGTATTCCCAGCCAGAAACGCCTCTGCCGCGTAATGGTTTTCGAGTGGGCTTGTCGTTGCCGCCGGTTTTCTTCGAAGGGCTGTCCGGGAACTGGCTCTCCGGGTAGAGCTCGGCGGCGTCCCAGTCGGATAATGATCCTACGCCAGTCCCGCCTTTCAGCATGAAAAGGCGGCCTGCGTATACACGAGAACGGTTTGGTACGTCTTTAGGGTTTGAATAATACGGGTCGCGGTGGAGGACTTCCTTGAGTCCGCTTTTAACGATATCGTCTAGGACTTCTGTGGCCGTTGGAGGGAGGATGGGATACGTGAAGTTGAGCTCCTCAAGCGAGTATCTGTTGTGTACGTATCAGTGCCTTTACTTTCAGTTTTGCATATGGAACGCACCGAGGTTGGAGGGCGAGCCTAGAGTACCCCTGTAGCTGGATGAAGGAGGCGATTGGAACGTCCCCAGGGACTCCGGCCACGTAACGCCCTTTACAGCGAGTCCGACGTGGTCCACTTTCCTCTTCTTAGTCGGAGGCTGGCTACTCGAGTTCTCTGTACTATAGCTAGCTTCACCTGAGAGCTGCTGCTGTCCCAAGACTGGTGAGAAGAGGACCGAGGCTCCCGTTCCTCTTTCGCTGGCCGCGGGACGAAACCTGGAATTTCACTAAGCACTGGCATGGATACGTCCTCCGGATCACTGGCGCTCCCTGCTCGAATGCTTGCGGCGGACATCCATCCGGAGTGATTTGACTCGCGGCCGGAAGAAAGCATCGCAGACAAGCCAGAACTTGGGTGCGACAATTACTGGCTATGGTACCGTATGACGATAGTGGCTTTTCAATCTCTGAAGGCTCATATGATCTTGGTAAGACGCATAAGTTAGCACGTCCACAAATAGATCAATAAAAGGAGGCCACTCACCGTCGCATTAGTGAGGTAGACCTTCTAATCGCTTTTGTAGGCGAATTTCTACAATTGCGGAAGTAAGCGTATGCATAGCAAACCGGAGAAGCGCGTAGTGACGCACGATGAGTCTCCATTAGCCGGATGTAGCTGCTCTCGAAAGGGATTCTCCCTGGTCGGACCCTTGTGGATTGATGTCGAGGGGGTGAGGTTTCGGCGGAACGGACTCGAGCGATCATTGATCGACTGCTTTTTTGGGGTTTGATGAATGGAGCTTGAACGTAGACTTGAACTGACCATATCTATTAGATTCACGCAACTGTATCGGATGTTATGACTTACCCTTTGATCGGGGATGTCTGCTGAGGCTTTACGGGCGATTGTGCGGTCCGTTTCTTCTTTGGCGATCCGTCGCCTCGTCCGCAGCACCGAAGTCAAAACAAGCGGAAGAAAACTTATTCATTGACTTACGATGGACCATCCGGGACGTCAAAAACGTCCTCATCTTCCAGATAATCCTCCTCGACTGCTTCGTCGTCCTTCGTGGTCGCACGTAGCAGGTTGTCCATCCCTTGACTTGTCAAGAAAACTTCGTCGATCTCATAGTCTTCTTCCACCTTCGACGTCGTCCTCGAAATGCCATGAGACGCCGGATCAAAAACCTCCGGCGAATTGGATGGGCTCTCCTCGTTCACGACGACTGGTTTCCAAACACGATGCTCGGGAGGCCAAATCGACCCTCTACTTTCAAATGCGGTCATGACGTGGTTCTCCCAGGCACGAGTGCTCTGCTCCGGACGGTATTCAATCCCAGCTTCCTCATCCCGCTTGATTCTATCGAGAAGCTCGGCGCGTAGTCTCTGTTCCGCCCTCCAGCGAGGACCGTCGCTTCGATCCGTCCCGACGCTTGAGGGCATCGATGGAGTCGGTGGTAGTCCCTTAGCAATTCTGCGTTTCCGCTCATCCTCCCAGAGCTCCCGGACACTGAGCACCAGGGGCTCGGAAGGGAGGGGCGGTCCTGGAATGCTCAGCGCATTGTGGATGTTTCGTGCCGCTAGAAGGAGCGGGTTGAGAATATGGTACGCGAGGACGTCGAGTTCGAGGGCCATAGTGCTGAGCCGAGGATAGGGAGAAACCGAAAACATCGAGGTGTCCACATCTGTCCTAAAAAGTCAGACCGGCTACTCCGAATTCGCTAAAAGGCGGACAACCTACCATCATCATCGTCATTGTTTGAATTGAGATCGACTGGCTTATGACGGACCCAAGCGTCGGAAAGTTCCAGCTCTCCGCAGCCGTACAAGCCGAAGTCGCACATGAATTGAAGCAAATAGCTAAGATGGCTTTCAAAGACTTGGAATTTCTGCTGCATTATTCCACCAGAGCGTAGAATGGTTGCGATACGTATGGTTTGTTGAGGGTCGATGATGTAAATCTTAAGGAACGGAGTCCAGTTGCAGTGGAATCCGTAGAGGTGAACGCCCTTGACGACATGGATAGCTCGGATGTATTTGGACCTGACATCCGCCGGATTCTTTCGAAGAGATATTGCAACTGCGTGATTTAATGACTTTAAGAGTCTGCCGGAGAACGTGTTAACTGTCACAGGGTGTCAGCAGTTTCAAATCGCCCGACGCCAGGTCCATTTCTTACCAGCGTCCGGCGTCATCGAGCCCTTGTATTCGACGTATAAGTACGGCCACGTCTGATGTATATGTACACATGTCTTATGGCCCATCGACGACAACCCATAGATGCGAATGATAGGTACTCTCAACAGCGACGTGTTGTCCAAAGTCCCACTAGGCTCCATTGCGTGGTCGGCATTCGTGATTCGTACTTTAATGAGAGGATCTGGCTTGGACATCTAAGATAGGTTCAGCAGTAATATTAACAGCGAGAACAGAGAAAGTTATTGAGAGTGTCGCATTGCGGGTTTGTGG
>WSUD01000792.1:0-11313 GCA_019633495.1 Tulasnella sp. 427 | reverse complement strand
AAACAGTCGAGCGCGCCGGTGTAGACTCCGGGAGGAGAGCATTGAAGGCGGGTCTTGATGGTATCGAAACCATGGCCAACTGCCGTCTCATGGGTTGAAGAATTTCAGCCCGAGTTTTTTCTTTCGGATTATCGAGCCAATGCCGTAGATGTGCTGACCTTCGTCAAACCTGACCAAGATCAATGAACAACAATTGGGAGTGAATATCTCGTATCTGAGGTAACAGCAGTTGGCCCAATTTGTATACCTGAACCCATGCCCGCAAGAACACCAGCTAGACGGACGCCGCCCGCCGAGTTGGTCGGCCCAGTCTGTGCCGCAACAGTCGAGGAACTGCCTGGTGGCTCATCAATTGGGATACTTGACTCTAGGGTATTCTTGTCGGTCATCGAGGCGCCTCCTGGGGCGCAATGATACTTTCTCGCTCGAAATCTTAGGGCGAGGTGGAGGCGGAAGACGTCAACATTCAATAGCCGTCGATATCCGGTTAACACCGAAGGAAGGGATCACGTTTTCAGTAGACGGAATACGGGATGTACGATTAAGAGCGGTGTCGAACAATCGATGGGTTGTGAATGCTAATAAAAAACAGAGTAAACGGGAACAAGGGTACCATAATCCCTTGGGGGCAGCTCAGAATGTCGCTTTTCGGGATTCCACTTCGGACAGTGCCCTCTGCTTCTCCATCATCCACCGCGCCTTCATGGTAGCGTATGCGGCTCCCTGGGGTTGAGCGGCGATGTTTGGAGGTAAGAGATGCATCTGAGCAGCTTGAAGAGCGATCGGAATCCTGTCCTCCGTCCGGATAATCTAAGAGTACGCGCATCAGCTTCACATCTTTCGGAGAGCTCAGCAACGAAACTCACGGAGCCAATAGACAGGAAGAAAGCAAACGACGCTGCTGATCCGAGCATGTACTGGCTCAGCGTGGCAAGGAAACCTCGTGGGCCGGCACCACCCCTTTTGAGCTTGTTAGTCGAAATATTATACCTCACAACAAGAACGGCTCACCGAAGAATGCTATACGAGCCAAAGATGAACCCGATCGTCAATCCTACACCTCCACCCGTCATGGCACCCATCCTATTAAAATGACGCCGGTTATTGAAGTAGTACAGGAATTACGGTGTAGAAGCACTTACTTCACTGCAGATTGGATGATCGTCAGCATTCCATCAAGTTATTTCATGAATCACTTAAAAGACTTACTCTTCTGCCATGTTGTTGGCTCTTGGCCTTGAGGATGTCGTTGAGGTGGTGGCGGAGGCATCGTGTGGTCGGTCGAAGAATGTCGGAGATTTGGTTCAAAATGCAATGGCACGTGACTCCGGGTCAGGCAACGAAACCTTCCTGCGACCACCATCGCTCTACGGCGAACTTCCGGCTAACGAACACCTTTGACATTTTTCGGCGCGTCTGACTTGAAAGCCTTTCCCAGTATCATAGCATCAACAGTAGAACATTTTGGACATACCGAATGTCTTCCTCGGTGTCTCCGGAAACGCCGCCGTCCCATGCCTTTCCGAAGGCGACGCAACCACAAATCAGTGAGATGACCTCCCCAACCATACGTTAAAACGGGTATTGACGTGATGTGTTTTAGTTAGAGGTCATCAGAAGGACTTCTTCCACTTTGTTGCACTGCGAGAACAGGTAGACAACGTTCTTCGCTCGTGGCTCGGTGCGTTCCTCGGTCAACCGACTCCAGCTTTCCTCGCTCATAGGTTTGCTTTCTTAAGGTACCCGATGGCTCCTTCGCTGGGCTCCTGAGGTTGAAGTCCTTACCCAACTGACCTATGGGTATCTCGGCGGTGTAAAGAGTTGGTGATCCAGCATGCCTTTTCATCATTTTCAACTGACGTAAATCCCTGTTAGACACTCAAAGTCTTGGAGAGGAGTACGTTGACATTTGGCAGTACTCTTCGACCACGCGCAATCTACCGAACACAAAAGTGAGGGAAGGCTAGGGCCATTAGGTGCACCTTATTGACGGCACATGAAATGCAGCTGCGAACATTCCTCCTCTTGTGTTCGACACTACCCCAATACCTTGTCTCACACCTGAGAAGGCGTCTTGGCAATCAAGGAAGAATCTCTCGCTGGTTAGCTGCCCTGCCAAATCTTGTGGAACTTGTCAGCGAGATCAATCTTGCTGCCTTCTATCTCTTTGGAACCTATTACGACTTTACAAAGCGCATTTTCCGGATTCGCCGGGTATGCCACCTCCCTAATATGTCAATCTTCCGTGCCTCACATATTTTTTCTCGCTAGATAACGACTATTCCTGAAGACCCGCTGAACCCAGCACCAACGTATTCTTTCCTTGGCATCCTTCTGGCTTTACGGCTGCTGCACCGGTTATATTCGTTCTTAAGAACAGTCACAGAGCCTCCAGAACAATCCACGATGGTATCTGCGGAAGATGAGAAGACTGGACAGGCTCAGACTCTTCAACCTGTCATGCTTGACGCAACGTCGATAGCAAAAGTTTCGGTAGCCGTGCAGCAAGCCGAATCGTCCACCGATGTTATCGAACCGGAAGCCGACCCTCATACGTTACTGGATGTTGCCCAGGTACCATCTCACGAAAGAGCAGGACGAAAGTGTCCTCTCTGTCTTGAAGAACGGACGGGGAGCACATCAACCGAGTGCGGGCACGTGTTTTGTTGGACGTGCATCGTTGGTTGGGGAAGGGAGAAGGTGCGTTGTTGCGACCGTATTCCCCTCTTTCAGCAATCTGACACCCGCTATTCACGGCCAGGCCGAATGCCCTCTTTGTCGGCAGTCACTATCTCTAAGCAAGCTCGTACCGCTGTACAATTTGTAGAGATGATAGAAATAGGGGCTTCCTGCCTGTTTGTACTTGTATGTTAATCAGGTCTCGATTCTAATTATTTTTCAAACTTGGGTCGGAAAAGTGCCATTAGCTTCGCAAAACGTCTCTGTATTATCCAGAAACCATGTCGATCGTGGGTAGCTCCAAGTCAAGATCGACGAACAAGTCGGAATTCTTCCAAGACGTCGCTGCAACCGCAACGTACTCGCCTCAGGGAGAGTACTTTCTCTACCTCTCTCTTGCCATAGACAAGCACCGGTTGCGTGTATATGACACTGGCTCTGGAAAAGCCATCGCGGAGCATGTAGTTGATGATGGAAGGGTTACTGCGACTTGCTGGCACCACGTTGAAGAAGCAGTCTTGCAGGATGGAGGTGACGGAGAAGGAAATTCAAGAAAGCGAAGGAAGAAATCCTCCAAAAAGACCGACGCCACGGAGCCAGGAAAGACCGCTTTGGTAGCGGTCCTTGGTTTGTCAAATGGCACTTTGCTGCTGTTTTCTCCGGCACGGAATTCTGTCGTTCAGACAGTCTCGCAAGCGTCAAGTACCACGCCTGTCCTGTCGGTATCGGCCTCGCCCCTTGAACCCGGGAAGCTTTGGACTTCGAGTGCGGATGGAAGCGTTCGTGGATGGGACTTGTCAACCAGCAAGGTATTCGGGACATGGCAGCAGGCGGAACGCACTCCGTATAGTAGCATCGCGTTGCGCCCGACGGAAAACAAGGACGGAAATACGCAGCTACTCGCCGGCCACCATACAATTACCCTCCTCTCGCTCCAGTCACCGATCTCTCCTTCCACAACAGACATCCAGCAACCCGTTGTCGTCGCTACTTTCACCGGCCACGCATCTCCAATAAACTCCCTGCAGTGGGATCCTACATCACCAGACCGATTCATCTCCATCGCCGACAATGACCGCATAGCGCAAGTTTGGAAGCTTCCGTCGGAGAAACAAGGTGGAGCTGGTCAACTTGTAGCTACAATTCCACTAGATTCAACCGTGCGCAGCGTCGGCTTTCCTACGATTGCAAGTCCGGCGTCGCGCACGCTTTTCGCCCTCTCGGACTCTGGCAACCTTTCTCTACTCTCCTTGCCCGCAAAAATCGGTGAGAGCGGAAAGAAGTCCAACCTCCAGGTCAAAGTCCTGCAGTCACAGTGTGCTGTATCCACAAAAGCCCCGCCAGCGGGTTCTAGCGGTCAAAGTGCACACATCATTGCGGTCCAGTTTGTGGAGGCACTTGGTGGTCACGTCAATGTCGCCCGTGTTATCTCGATGCGTCCTATTTTCGAGAGCATTGTACGTATCTTACCTAGTACTGCCGTAGTATGGGAAGTGACAGACATTTGGTCATCCAGAGATTTGCAGAAGACGACGGCACGTTTATCCCCCAAGTCCAGCTTGAGCACGAGCCGGTGGGCATCTTCCACGACGGCGGTGAGGTAAGTGCAAGAACCTCGCTGAATACTTAGAAACCTGCTCATCGTTCAACAGACAGGGATTGACAGACCAAGATACTCGGACAGGAGTGCAGGTGTGCGATCAGGCGCTGCGTTGCCCGAAAGCGCCGATTACGACGACGAACCGGAGGGGATTGACGCGGAACTCGATGCGGATATGGCCGAGCTCACTCTTGGTCAACGATTGAAAGCTTTGCGAGCTGATAGGCAAGCTGACGGAGAGGGTGAAGGACCGTCGGACGCTGAGGGACCTCATCCATCAGAAGGACGACTATCGGGTATCACTCTGACGCGAACATTGACGCAAGCCCTGCACTCGAACGACAAGCAGCTGTTGGAAATTTGTCTACAGACTGCTGACGAGAGGGTGGTCAAGGGTACGGTTGAAGGCTTGCTACAACAGCATGTGGTTCCACTGCTTGACATGTTGGTAGAACGCCTGGCCAAAGGAGGAAGTGGAGGCGTTGGCGGAGCCAGCACCGACTATGCTGCCACAATTGTGGTCTGGATACGCGTAGTGTTGTTCGTCCACGCCGCTTTCCTCATGACCGTGAGCCACAGTTTTGTATTGCGTTTAGCCCTGCTTCTTGCTGATTTCTTTGGTCCCAATCAGCAACCCGACCTAGTCAAGAAGCTAGCATCCCTTCACACCACCCTAGTCGCGCGTTCCGCCTTGCAGGACAGACTCCAGATGTTGAACGGGCGCCTTGATCTCATTTTCTCCCAGCTGAGACTGAGGAGATACGATGCCGCTAAGCCTTCAGCGAGCAAGTCGCGTCGGACGGCCATGCTCTACGTAGAGGGAGACAGTTCTGAAGAAGAGGAAGTTGGGATGGACTTGGACGGGGATGTAGAGGTTGAGGACGACGATGACGAAGGAAGTATCGAGGATGTCGAATTGGGCGGACTGGGCGACGAAGTCCGTCGTTTCCGCAAAGAGGACTCTAGTGATGAGGACGAGGACGATCATGATGAGGACGATGAATCGGATGAGGAAGAGTCGGGTAGCGACCTGGCAGGATTCATCGACGATGAAGCGGAAGAGAGTGACGGTGACGGTGATGGGAGCCAAGGTGTTAGCGAAGAAGAAGAATGAAATCTTGATGTATTTCGTAAATAGTGATTTTCATTTCTTGATCCTGAAGAGGCGCCATTGCGATTTCCAAGCGAACAACAGCATCCCAGCCTTCAATATCTTATCCAACGAGTCCTCATATTTAATTCTGTTTATCCTTCGCTTGAACTTAAGGGCTCGTCCTGCGTGTATGAAAAAATGGAGTCGTCGTACAATTATGAGAAGCATTGAAGTTCCGAAAGCTCGTACCTCGCTGCCTTCATTGGCCGGAGGGTTGCGCAGACAGCTATCTCGATGCCCGTGGCGCCAGTCCCTGGTATTGGTTGCAACTAGACTCAGACAGGGCCTGGCAGCTATGTTCGCGCATGCTTACCGCTTTTGACAAGCCGGTGTGCAGTACTGTGCCTAGAATCGGGCAACTCTCCCGGTTAGTTCAAAGGCATTCAAGAACACTCCAACGACTAACCAATGGACATCTCGTGCAACGAAGAGGAGGATCGTTTCTGAGGGTTATATCTTCTCCGTATAATGGACACTTGATGAAGGAGCATCCAACAAGGCCTACAGCATCTGCCTTCCAAGCCTTGGCCTGGTCTAACAGCAGTGATGACTCCTGCAAACCCAACTTCGATCCAAAGGCTTGCCACATGTCTACTTCACTTTCCTTTGAACTGTTTCGCAACGCCCTCGAGAATGGGTTGGCGCTGCGTTCGATAGCCCTTAAGCATCCTAGTACGTGAAGCCAATCTCGACGTATCCGACTCTTTTTGAATGAGTCCTCGCTGAGCAATTTGCAATTCTGAGCAGTGAATTCATGAAATCCCCTGGCCATTTCACCTGTGCATTCACGATCAGAAGCAAGTTGATCACCTCTTGAGTCTTGGATGGCTCCCTCCGTACCAGTGAGGATGCCCGGCAAACCACTATCAGGTCTGACCAATCCCAAGCCAAAGACTTGCATCAAATCCTGCTGCTGGATCAAGTCGTGTATCACAATCGCTTGCCCGCTGGATAGTGGAATAGACTCGATTAACCTGATAACGTCAAGCAGTCAAGACCCGAACGACATGTAAATATATATCTCAGTCTCTTACGCTTGTAGGTCGCTGAAAAATAGCGTTTGGTCCAGCCCCTCAGTGAGAGGCTTTTTGACAGTCGCTCGTTGTGCTTCCCACCATCGCTTCATAAGCTTGAGGTGCAAGCCGCAATGCACAATAATCTCCATCTTGAACGACTCGGCGAATATTAGACAATGGACCAGTGCTGAGGTTTGGACGAGCTTTTCGATCGAAGCCGGGCCGAACTCGATTATCGTGGTGCACTTTTCTGCCATATTTCTAGCCCCATATTTCTTGACGGTACTAGAAGTGGTCGAATTTCCAAAGCCTCGGACCTTTCCGTAGATGCTAAGGATTTGACAACCCGAGGATATCACAGGTTGGTCAAGCTCAGCTGCTGTGTCTTCAAAGATACAGGCCACAATAATAGAGAGCATGCTCTCAAAGTCGATTGAGCCGAGACTGAGAGAAGGTGTTAGTTTGCGGTCACGAGGAATAGATTGTGTTAACTCACAAGGCCTGATCGATTCTTTCGGGATGCGCCGCTACGGGGGCACAAAGCTGGGACGCAAACAACAAGAGGTGCCTCCGAGCTTTTGAAAGTCCCTGACATCCCTCAGGAGGAGAATCAAACCAATCTGCAAAACATGAGACCATCCGTCCACACCGACTTGCTACTCCTACTTCGACAGGGGCATGGGTGTTTACTTGCATGACTCGAAACGCGTAGTACAACGCATTGACAGACGCGAAGATCCATTGAGAGTCAGCTAGCTACTTGTATATCTGATGAGTGGAACGAGTGTTTTGGCCAGTCTAGCCCTGACCTCACTCACGCTTGGTCGGTGCGGAAGCGGCGTCGAAATTATCAGCGCGAGCTCTTCCAATAGTCCAGATGCTCTGAGATCTTTCCACGTGTTATCCTTGCATTTATTTTCGAGAGGTAGCTGATAAGCAAGCTGTTCCGCTTGCTTTGCGGCCTTGGCGATGTTTGTCGAACTTCCAGCTCGTTGGAGTCGGAGCCGAAGTAACCTCGGGTCGACTGGCATCATCTTTTGATTGGATTGTTTCATGGCTTGTAATCAAGTCTTGTGCTATAGATGCAGAGCTCCCAGCTGTAGTTGTATGCTGTCCGTGTAAACGAAGATTGGGGTACGAGGTGAGGTGCAATGATGATGCCGCGTGCGATTTTGAGCACAACAGTTCAATCCAACGGAATCGTTTGCAATAACTAAATCGAGCCACTCCACCCATCAGCTCCCATGTACCGTTGAATGCCCCAAATAAACGCTGGATATCGATGTCCATCCGAAGCATGTACCGAGCGCCTTGTTGCTGCTCTATTCGAGAACGGAAATAGGGACAAAACAACAATACCAGTCCGTGGCACATCTCAAAGCCAATCATGTATCGCTTGTGCACTGAGGCTCTGCCGTTTTGGCCAGTATTTGGTCGGTTTGGATCTTACATGATCCCCATCACCGCAAAGGAAGCGATATCACTGAATCGCCGATATCAATGCGATTCCAAGATGATTTGATACGCCTTGTCTACACGGTAGGGCCCGTTGTCCGGTTGGCCAACTACCCGATCCTGAGCCTCCACCATCGTAATCGCTTGCAAACATCGTCTCTTCCCCTCCACTCGCCAACCACATTCGGTTCGAGTCTGAACATTTTGGCCACCGCGTCCTCCTAAGCTGCTCGACTGTCAAGTCTATAGCATAACTGCCGCACAAAATGCCAGAGCTTCCCGGTGAGTCCATCTAAA
Source organism: Tulasnella sp. 427 (assembly GCA_019633495.1). Classification (NCBI taxonomy): domain Eukaryota; kingdom Fungi; phylum Basidiomycota; class Agaricomycetes; order Cantharellales; family Tulasnellaceae; genus Tulasnella; species Tulasnella sp. 427. The sequence goes on along the minus strand of WSUD01000792.1, from coordinate 3,113 downwards.
CAACCACATCCCGCGGTCTGCTAAGGTTTCGTCTCGCCCTTCCTTAGAGGTAGACAAAGCAGCTAATACCATCAAAGCGGTCGCAAAGGACAGGTTAATCGAAAAAGTTGACGCAGTAGAGGACACGATCGTTTTCTCCGGGGTCGATCACAATACATTTGTACGTGAATGAATCCAATGAGGCTTGCACTGTCATCACATTTTTCGCTGACCACGGCGCGCCTTTTAGGCTAAGGAACTCACAGGAAGGAAGATAGTTGATGTAAAAAGACGTGGAAAAGTTTTCTGGCTCGTTCTCGACGGTGAAGGGCGTATGCCTGTCATGCATTTTGGGATGACGGGAATGATCCATGTCCGTCATTTTCGCGAGCTGTCCTTCCTACTGGATGATTTAAATCCCTGATCCCCTTAGATACAAGGAGAAGATCCTGCTTACTATCGGCGAAAGCCGAAGGATGGTGAAACCGAGGAATGGCCACCGAAAAACACAAAGGTGCCGAACTCCTCCTGTGGTTCTCATGGCACTAACTTAACTGGCAACATCGCAGTTTGTTTTGCATATTGCAGCTTCAGGAGATGCACCGGCTACCAAGATTGCCTTTCGAGATCCCCGGAGACTGGGTCGAGTGCGCCTCTGCGCCGTTCCCGAGGAGGAGCCCCCTGTTTCGGAGCTAGGATTCGACCCGATCCTGAGCATGCTTCCGCTAGAGGAGTTCTCACCCTTGGTTAAGAAGAGGAATATGCCAATCAAGGCTCTTTTGCTCGATCAATCGTTCTCGGCGGGTGTCGGCAATTGGGTAGCAGGTGAAGTCTGACCGTAAATGCACCGCTAAGTATGATATCCTGATCGTGCCAACGGGCAATCTCCATCAGACGAAGTGCTCTTTCATTCTCAAATTCACCCCGAGCAACGCGCAAGTGCTCTTAGTGACGCTGAAATTGCCACGCTTCACGAGAAGATCGTCTACGTTTGTCAGACAGCGGTCGATGTCAAGGCGGATTCAGACAAGTTCCCCGAAGGTTGGCTCTTCCGCCACCGTTGGGTAAGTCGCGCTTCTCACTATTGCCTTTACCATCGCTACAACGCACACGCTGAGTACTACATACGGCAATTGAACCCGTAGGACAAAGGAAAGAAGACCAAAGGTCCGAGACTCGTTCTAGTAAGCCTTCACCCTTCAACTTCATTGAACCACCGACTCACTGAAACTCGATCTCAGCCGGACGGACGTACCGCTACCATCAAATGGATCACCGTAGGCGGTCGAACTTCTGCCGTTGTACAAGAGGTCCAAAAGGCTGGAAGCGGTAGCTCGGGCAAGTCGCGATCGAAGAAACGTCCAGTCAAGCACGCCGAGGAAGAGGACGACGATGATGATGAGGTGGAAGAAGAGAATCCAGAATCATCGGAGCTATCGGAACCACCGAGTGATGACGATGAAGGGTCGGGAAAGCGGAAGCGAGCACGAAAGGCGTCGAAGCCCAAGGCTGCGCCACCGAAACCAACGCCTACAAGAGTACGTTCGCAATGTTCCTGTGTTTTCACATCGTCTGACATTGACCATAACGATGACAGCGTCGCTCTACTAAGCGTCGCAGAAAGGACGACGCGGAAGAATCTGCTTAGCTATCTTTCAGTTTTTTAGTTCACGTCTATTTGTCTGGATAACTTGCGTTATTGACTACGCTAAGCATCTCAGCACGCTCAGAACAGCATGGCTAAGATGAGCACTCTCGATATCAAGCAATAGAACCAATATTTATAGTCATACAGAGACTTTGACCACAGAGAAAAAAAGTACGTAGTGAGCCTACCAGAACATACGAGGACCCTTCATACCAAGGAAACACTGCAAAAAGAACGAACGAGAACGTTTCTGCGCCTGCCGACTCCTACTCCCTCCGTCCCTGGGACCGTCCCTGAGTCGGAGTTCGCGTCGACGACGACCCCGCACCTCCGCGACTTGAACTAGACCCAGACCCTGATCCAGAGGGGATACCGAAGGACGTCCAGTCGTGGAGGCGGCCGGGCGTAGCCGTCGACGACGATGTCGTAGTTGTAGTCGTGGTGGTGGTATGCGTCGAGCTACTCGGTCCAACACCATGGCGAGCTGCCCAGACGATGGGATACGTCGAAGCGGTCGCGTGTCCGTTGCTGCTGCTGCTGCCACCCGCAACGTGTTCGGCGGGGGTATCGAGCGACATCTTGTCCAAGGTTGTCGGAGCAGCACTTCGACGGCTGCGAGGACCCACACTCCTCCTTCCCCCACCCATTGTCGAATGCGATGGAGTAGGGCTGTTGTACGTCCCACTGCGAGCCGAGGTCGAATCCATGTTGAAGTCGCTGTCATCGGGGTCGTAGAAGACGTCCCCTCCATCGTCTTCACTCTCGCTATCTTCGATATCCCCCTCCGCAAGTCGCAATTCATCGTATGGATCGCTCGTCTCGCTGTTGTTATCATCATCGTCACCTCCCAAGTCGTCCTCTTCATCGTCATCGTCACCGTTGTTCCCTTTGTCCGCTGCAAAGTCCCATACTTCGAGCTGCGTATTATCTTGGTTGTTACTTGCAGCAACGCAGAACCGACGGTCGAACACGACCTGCCAAACTCCGTTGATTCCGGTCAACAAATCCTTCGCGGTTCCGTCACGCGTATCCCATATCTTCAACGTTCCATCGCTTCCAGACAAAACTTTGTTCTCGTCGTGCTGGAAGCATGTGATTGCTCCAGTATGACCGGTGAGCGTGTGGAGAAGTTTGCCAGTCGTAGGGTCCCAGATCCTCAACGTCGAATCGGCGGCAGCCGAAACTAGTGTGGTCGCGGACAGGGACAGAAGTCCGACCAAGGAGGTGTGTCCGGACAGAACGTGGAGCTGGGCGCCGTCTTTGAGTGACCAAATCCGAACAGTGCCGTCCATGGAGCCGGAACAGGTCTGCCTTCTCATATGATCAATCACTACGGAATAAACTAGGAAAGTGGAAGATGTGTTAGCATAGTCTACGGCCCTTCCTTGCGGAAACCTGGGTACTGACCTTTCTGTGTATGTCCCGTCAAAACGAACTTGCAATCACCGGTGACCAAATCCCAAACCCGGACCGTGGTGTCGTAACT
>WSUD01000791.1:0-11315 GCA_019633495.1 Tulasnella sp. 427 | reverse complement strand
CGCATATGATAGAGTGATTGATGCAGACTCATGTCGCGGGCTTGCTTTTGAAATCGAACGTGCTGAAGCGGTCCACTCCCGAATTCTATAGAATCCAGGTTGTCCTTGTTCCACCTGCCTTACCATTCCTTAAGCGTCGTATTACTCTCACAGCTTTTGCCTATCACAGGGAACACTGGACACGAGGAAGTACAATCAGTCCCAGACCGCTGAAACTCAAAGTAGAGATTCCAGTTTCACTCTAGGCGCTCGTGAGACTGAGAGCCTACTTAAAACTTAATTCAATCCGTGAAAGGAGATATTCGAGACCGAAAGGCTACTAAAAGGAGACAAAGAGTCGAGCGGGCAGAAGAGGCTGATTCCGTTGTCCCGTGGGACTTTAGTGTGACGACATCCGGTCTTCGCTGTGGATTTGAAGGTACGCACGCCCAAAACTGCACTAGCAATGACCGCAGACTAAGCGGAGACTTGACTTTCGCGTCAAACCAGTTCTCAATGACTCAAGTCCAGTAAGCAGCGAGTAAGCTGAAGAATTCTGTCCATCAGTCAACGTTTGAAGCAGAATGACTGTTCTTGGTCGACGAGTCTCACTGAGAGAAAGATCCCTCGTGGAAGAGAAGCATATGGTAGAATAGAAAAATACTCAATTTGTAATCCCCAATACCGATAGCGCGAAGCCCTGGGACGTCAGGAGCAATTTTGGTGTGTTCGGATCATGCCAGTTCCATTGCAAATCGTACGCGACGCTATGAAAGAGCAAAGAGCTGGGTTCAGGCGAAAGGAAAGCCAACAGAGTCGAGGCGGGCCGACTCTGCAAGGAACCGTCTGCAGCTAGCTTAGGAAAAGGACGATCTAGGTATTTTCTTAAAACGGCTGGGAATGAAGCGGAACGCAGGTGAAGGTCTGGGAGGTTACAAGTCAATCAACGGGAACGTTCTAAGATCGGATCGCAGGGAACTCAGGTTTGTCGGGTAGTTCGCCCCAAGGTTGGTGTTCAAGGTCGATGGACTCCCAGTCCAAACGATCGCGTCTGTTGGCTTGCTGTCAACCGGATAAATTTAGGATTTCGCGGGGTCAGGAAAACGTACCGTTGGAATCGTTCGCATACATTACATACGCAGTCACGCCAGATCCATCCATGTTTACCAGCTCGGAAACGTTGCATACGGCTTCTGTGCTGCAACAACAGGTGGGTTGTTGAGATAGGAGAACATGATTCGGACTTGGAAAGAGCGATCAGGTTTTTAATTCATCAGTGTCACGTGGAATGCCGGCGGGATGCGGGAAGCTGAGCAAGCGGGCGAAACAGCTTTAGATCGGCATTCATCTTCAAAGCGTGAAAGCACCGAGTCTAATCGGTTCACGAGTAGCAAGTAAGGACCGGAATAGGACTTTTCCTACCTCTGTTCTGGTGAAGCCGTCAAAAGCCCTCCATGAATAGTGTTGGTGTTCAGCTGTGACGAAGACCATATGAGGGAACCTAGAGAGCCTCTCTATTTCTTTCGCACTCAAATACTTTGCTTGCCCGAACCACTCATGCGAAGAAACCTTGTCAATCTCCTTCGGTTCGTCTGCAAAACTCGGTGGTCACGTGTGATCGCGTCATCACGCGCGGCGATGTCGTCCGTGTCTGTCCGAACGAACGTCTCCAACTCGTTCGACCACACCACATCCATCTCTCCCAAACAACAACACGAAGGATAGCCATGCTTGGACAGGCCGCAGTACGCACTATCCGACACAAAGGAGTCGCTGGCTCAGCCCGGGCCAATGCAGCCCGCTATCTTTCGGCGGCCGCCATACGTCCAACGGGTCAAATGAACCCGCTCGTCACTGCACAACGGACATCCGCCGCTTTCCCCAACATGGCTTCAACCGCAACCCTTTCGACCCTTACTATGCACAAGCGATTCAACTCCCAAAACGCAGCTGCACCGATGTGGGACGCTCCGACTGTCGCATACAAGTTCGTCAAGAAGATGTCCGAACAGCCTTCCCCAGTACGTACGCGTATCGCATCCCTTTTCTCTGCGCGCGTAGCTCTTCTTCGCCACATCTGAATGACAATCCCCCCTCGCTAGAACAAGTACATCATTGATATTCGGGAACCCGATGAGGTGGCTCAAGGTTCGATCCCGTCGGCCGTTTCCATCCCATTGTCCGGATTCGGAGCTTCCCTTGCCCTGCCGGATATCGAGTTCGAGGCCAAGCACGGCTTCAAGAAGCCAGCAAAGGATGAATTGGTGGTATTCTATTGCCGAAGTGGCAAGCGGAGTGCCACCGCCGCTGACGAGGCCCATCGTCGTGGCTGGAAGAAGTGAGTTCCGTTGCGAGGTTGCCGCATTGCCATTTCCTGACCTCTCGGCAACCAAACAGTATCAAGAACTACTCCGGCTCATGGCTGGACTGGGTTGCAAAGGAGCAAGAGCGCAAGCAGAACAATAAATGGGACGATGATGATTAGTTCAGGTGTAACCCGCTGGTCCGGACTTTGCCGTAATTGTCTAGCATTCGTAATCATCAACGGCATTCCATTTTCATCACTACGGGAGCTCGGCAAGAGGAAAATACTAGTGAAGGCATTACACTTAGAACACAAGCTAACCAAATCGACATGCGCAGCTAGAGCGATGAGCGACGACAACGCGAACCGCAGTCGTCCTTTCAATCACAGCTTAAATTGAGTCTTCCCGTACTGCGTCTTCGCAGCCGCGGCGTCATCCACAAACCAATACACAGCGCCCGGACTCTTTGGCTTGACCCTGCTGGACGGAAGTCCCTCTTCGGGCCTATCGAGGATCGCTTGCAACATGTCTTGCTTCCCGGCACCGCTCGCGACGAACGCGACCTTGGCAGCGTGATTGATAACCGAGTACGTGAACGTAATCCGCTTCGGAGGAGGCTTGGGCGAGTCGGCGATCCAGGCAACCCAGCGTTCTTCTTCAGAGAGCAGCGGGTGACCGGGGAACAGGGACGCGGTGTGGCCATCGGGACCCATTCCGAGCATGATGAGGTCGAAGACTGGGAAGCGCGCGGAATCCTTCATCGCGAACTCCTGAATGAGTTGCTCCTCGTAGTCCTCTGAGACCTCTTCCAAAAGGTCGTCCGAGAGGGTGTCGAGGAAAGCGTCGATTTCTTCGGGGGTCGCCTTGCCGTGCTTGGGGCTCTTGAGAGAACCGTCTTGAGAAATTTCGGACTTCTTGTCGTGAAGCCCCTTGTGAACGATGTGTTTGACGTTGATAGCATGAATGTTCTTCTTAGGTATTTGGGGGATCTTGCTAAACAATTCGTCGTGGCAGAGTTTGTAGTTGGAGTCCGGGTGGTCCAAGCGGACAACCCTCTCGTCGGCGAAGAAAATGTGCCTAGATGCGAAACCCTAAGCTCACGAGGACTTAATATCGTCAATGATATTGCTTCGACTTACCATTTCTCCCACTCCACCTGCTCGTTCCCGATAAGACCGTTGAGCATCTTGGGCAAGCTGCCTCCACTCAAAGCTAGAGTGAAGCGACCGCGCTTGTCGATAGCCTCGAACTGCGCCTTCAAGATAAAAGAAGCGAGGTCCTTGACAAGCGAGTCCGCGTCAGGGAAAGAGTAGAGAATTGGCTGGGATGGTACTGCGTTGAGCATCTTGCTAGAAACCGTTCGCGGTGAGTCGATAAATGCAGAGCTGGACTGGCTGTAGTCTCAGCCAAACGATACGTACGTGGACTTGAATCTGAAATTGCAGCAAAGACTGAAGGGAATATTAAGCGTAGGTTATGTGCGAGGTTACGTGGGTCAAGAGTTGCGGTTGAATGAAGCGGGAGCACGAGATCCGCGGATCGAGGTCAGAGGTGACGCCGGCTCCCCGTCGGCGTGGGATTTCCGACGTGATAACGATGTCAGTTCTCCCCCCACCTCGGACCCCGAGTCCTGTGCAGACCTTCGGTTTCAGGTCACCGAAGCACGCGAAGCTGATTATCATCGCTTTGGGCGACGAATCTCGAGTATCAAGTGTCAGATCACCCCAGACAATGGCAGTGCGGCCTCAGGGCTCCGAGGGAGGTTGGGTTAGCACCGCATGTCAACGACTGTCCATGTAGATATATATGTGTGTAATTCTATACGTATATTGGGAGATATGATGACGAAGCGAAATATGGTTTTATGAGAAATATATGTTTACGAAGGTGAAGATAGTGGAGGAAATAATATATGCGAGGGAGGGACGAGGAAACGAAATGAATGAATGAATGTGTGTGTGTACGAAGCAGCAGAAGAAGAAAGAAAATAAATAGGATAAATGAGTGTGGGGATACGTTTGTTGAGAGTTTTTTTCGAATCAATGTGGGTAGACGTGATCCGGTACGATGAGTCCGGAGACTGACGACCAGGCGACGGAGTCGTCTCGAGAGGTGCAGGCAATGACTAGACCACTGTTGGAGTCTAGCGTCCAGCGAAGACCGGTGACAAGTGAAGACCTGTCATCAGTTGCCGTCGCCCAAGTTGCCGCGTTTGTCGTTCCACTGTAAGTGACCTAAAATACACAACGACGCCCGTCAATCTGAGATCATTTGCTAACCGCCTGTAAGACAACTCACAAGATTACCATCGTCCTGGAAGAAGATATAGCTGCCTGGGTCGAGTTTCCCTTCTTCCACTTCATGGGATTTCCACTCGACTAACCACTTGTCGGAGCTGACTGGCCACGGAAGTGTTGCAGGAACGACAGCGGTCCCAACGCTCCGCAGAACGACGAATTGGCCCAAGGGATTGATCCCGCTGAGGAACACAGTCCGAGACCGTGGGTTCATCAAGCTAACGAACGCTCCTTCCCTGATCTCCCACTGGTGACCGACTTCGTAACCCATTGGGGACCAGTAAACCGACCCGGACGTTGAGGAAGCGAGGAAAAGATGAGGTCGCTCGGAGGACACCTCCAAAAGAAGATCGGGTACGCCTTGTTCCAGCTGAGGTGTGAGGGAGCACAATGTATGCCCATCGGCGGAGACGATCCCCAAGTTGCCCCTGGCATCAAATACCAACTTGCTGTCCTGCCTCAACCCGACTCGGTTTCGGCAACCCGCTTCCCAGAGAAGCGCTTCACCAGCATCACCGTGCGAGGACAGCCGCAGTTCTCCGTCGTGGTCAAACGAAAGTTTGACGCGTTTCAGCGTGAGGGACTCTCCGAGAGCGAGGGTAAGCTGGCCGGGTAGGAACGTCCGATACGAAGGTTCGCCAGGTCGGATGGCTAGGAGGCGCCGAACGGGACCCTCGACGAACTCCTCCTGGAGAACGCTCTGCTTCGGCCCGCTGTCGGCGCGACTCGGAGATCGAACGAACGGGCCTGGTGGGAGGGACGCGACCCGAGGTTCATGAGAAAGTCTGGCGAGATCGCCTTTGAAGACGACGTTCGGCGAGACCTCGTTGTCGGTGCAAGTCCACTCTTGAACATCCGAGACAGCATATCCATAGCCGACGGCGGAGGTGGTGTTGGGAGCGGCCGTTAGGAGGTTGAGCCGAACGACGGCACCTCGATTGTACGCTTGTGGCTGGTTGGACTTGGGTAGCCACCAAGTGGAGGGGCCTTGGGCGAAGGCGATGTTGAGGTATGAGCCTTCCATGCGGACGGTGTTGTGGATGACCGTCGTTCCATTGTAATTCCCGTGGTCTGTTGAGGCTCGTGTTAGACAAGCGCTTCGAAAAAAGACGAGATGGACGCACAAGGAAGATGATCGACCATGTTAATCGCGCCGCTGTTCATCCGAGTACGAACGATGACGGTGTTTGACGTTACGAGTGTACCCGGAGCACCAAAGAGAACTTGAAATAGTTATACACGTATGTTAGTATTCCTTGCGCTCGTCAGCGATCCCGAAAGGGGTTCTCACCGATGGCTCCGTCAGTCGAGTCGGTAACAATATTCCCTGCCACCAAACCATTCTGACCTGCGTAGCTGATCCCGTCGGCCCAGTGGCCCCTCCCCATAACGGTTTCGTCATAACCAGCGGGGCCAACTCGATTGTTGGTGACACGAACGTTCTCAGCTCCATCGTACACTTGCAATGACGACCAGCCTCGCGGGTGCCGTATCGTGCAGCGGTCGATAACCTGGTTGACTCCTTGAGCGTGTCCAAGGTGAACGATGGCCAAGCTGGACCGTGAAGGACCTAATCCCGATTAGGTTAGCTCCCAAAAATGGAAGCTGCATAAACAAAACAGACGGACCAAATTTCTCCATCCCACCATCAAAACCAACGTTTCGAATCCTCGCCCCTGGCGTATTGGCTGCGCTTAACAAATGACCAGTGCAACTCTCGTCAGCTTCTAGCCATGCGATCTCCTCTTCGTCGTCAGGATAGCCCAGAGTTGCGATCTCCTGATGCGGGTGAAGGTGAATCGTGGCGTTGACAGTCCATCGAGTGCGAGGTGGGAGATAAAGAGTGGAACGAGGTCCAAGCAGGTCGAGCGCTTGTTGGATCTCCTCTGAGATGTACGTTGCAGGTTCTGATAGGATGGCGAATTTCGATATCGGAGAGGGAAGGAGGTCTGGAGTGGGGTATGTTCCTGGTTCGTAAATAGACCCTGCGGGGTGTCGCGAATGTGCAACCGGCGGATTCTGAGATCCGAGCCATTCGTTGCTGATCACCAATTGAGGATTTTGAGGGCGATTTGACGGGAAGTGATGCGCTCGATGCTTGCCCGAGTGTCCTTGAGGTCTACGTGGCGGGAAGGGTGGGGCGGCGCCGGAAAGGACAACGTTGACTTCTTGCTCGTGAACTTCGTCGGGAGGAGATTGGGGCGGGGAGGACGAGCGAGATGGCGAAGAAAGAAATTGTACGAGTTCGTGCCAGTGGAGTCGAAGGGTGTATTCTCCGTCGAGTCTTCCAGATGGGGGGAAGTCGGAAAACAAGTCACTTAATGGATGGTCGTGAAGCGAAACTTCTCTTTGGGAGCGGATCTGAGCTGGTGAGGAGACCTGGGTAGGACTTGGCGGCACTGACAATGCAGCAGGACCCGGGACCGCTTGGTTGGTCTGTGGCCGAATGAGCGGTGACGGAAACCCGGCCGCTATTGCGGGGAGAGTAAGGAGCGTGCAGACGCTGAGCAGCGAGGACATGGTGAGGGCAGGAGCGACGGTATGAGCTAGATGCAAGGACGGGAACGGGGATAATAAAGGAAAAACGAACCAAACTCGACATCACCGATGTTGGACCCGAAGATAATGTGCTGGGCTGACGACTGGGCTGACAGTACAATTTTTTTCATGCGGGGAGAACAATGCAATTTGGGAACTGCGCAATCAATCATCATGATGTGGCACACACCATACGTCGTCCAGGTTCCGGCAGCGGAACGGAGTTCACCCCTGATAAGCGTCATGCCGATCGCCGGCTTGCGATACCTGTTCCGACCCACCCCGCCGTTCAACCGCATTCAATAAATGTCGACATAAGCGCATCAAATTAGTCGTTCTCAAAATGGTCAAGGTATGACGACAACTGAATCAGTCGCACGGCACCTGCTGCCGGCGGCAAAGGTAAACCCCTCGGAACGCCTGGTTGCTGAGCCGTCTAGACCACAAGGTACTACTGTACCTGAACGAACAGGCGCTTAGATTGGCCGGAGAGTTGGGCTGGCCCTGATATTTGGGTTCGAACCTTCGGCTTACAGTCGAGGACGTAGTTTGCCACCAAAACGTCGGTCGGTCCCAACTTTGCTGATGTAAGCGTAGAAGCGACGCGACGGCGTGACTGTTTGGCCAATCCTGGTTCCATATGTACTTCCCGCGGGCTGTCGTAGCAAGCGAGTTCTCAATCGACGGCTACCTGTCATCAGGGCGAATACGCTACCGACTGACCCTGGCGTTTTCAGTGCTTGTGCCTTCGTCTCTCTTCTGTACAAAGTAATCTTGCTGCCTTACTTTCGTTGAACGGTACCTGGCTCTAAATGCCAGTATGATTGTATTCAAAAGAACCAAAGAACATCCAAACTGGCCACTTCAGCGATGACCAGGGACACAGTAAGCTATGTGGTTTTTGTTTAAGTCCCCAAAAAACCTGTTAGGCTCACGTGTTAGATGGGACGAAAGGAGTCAAACCATGTCAGTGCTCGCAGAAGTTAAACTCTGTGCAGAACCACTTTTCATCCTGAACCCCGATAAACGCCGTCCGCTCATCCATCAACTTGATCCGATACTCCTTCGCCTCAGCGTCCGACATCAAACCATCCGTACTTCCGGCCACCATCTGACGCAGCTCGGCAGGAAGCAAGTTGAAAGCGCTCGAGGCTTCACTCGTGGCCATCGCCGTCTGCGCCCAGTGCATTTGCTGGGGTGGGATGTCGCTCGTCGACGGGATACGGTGCTCCGGATCCACCAGAAAGAGAGCCATAATCTTTCTGTGGCCTGGCTTTGTGGGATCGACAAGAGCAAATGGCGAGACTTGATGCTGATAGATGTTTGGGAAAGCGATGCAACGCTTGGGGATAGTCTTAACGGCTCCGACGATTTGGTTGGATTGCGACTCCCTGTCAAGGAATATCATTCAGGCTGGATACGCGCGGAAACGAAGGGTGTGAGGAAGCGACGACTAACCTGGTCAAGCCCCAAATCCCCTCGATCGCTTTGCCGTCGTCCTGCTCATACGGCAGATTAAAGCTTGTGACCGCCATGCGGAACCCCAGCTGACTTTCGGTGATGTTCTCAGAGTCGTAGTAGTATATTCCAGACGCCACGATACGCTCATTCGCCATCCCTTCGACGTGCCAAGAGCCACCGGGATACGATGGGCTTTCAGGTGTCTACGGAAAGAGAAAGCTGTGTCAGAGAACAGCGATCTCGTTTCAAGGAAATTAGGGGATACCAGAATGATGTTAGCTAACTTGACGATCACTTGCACTTTCTTCCCTTGGATCGAGTATTGTACCTTTCGTTCGGATATGTCTTCGGTATAGCCCTCTTCCGGAACCGACGGCATGGCCAGTTCTCGCCTATCCGCCCAAGCCTCATACTCGTCGTCATAATTCTCGTTGTTCCCGCTGTCCCACTCAGGCTCAGTTCCTGCATTGTCCGCATTCCACTCGTATGCTCCGAAAACGCGATACTTGCTCCCACCGTTCTCAGGATGAAGGTCCGTCAAAACTCGGTCCCAAAGCAAAGCGAATCGGCCCACAACTCCTTCGACAACCGAATACAGCTCGACAAGGTCTGGTTCGATGTTGTTAATGTAAGAGAGTGCCTTTGCCGGCTGTCCACCGCTTGGAACGTCGAAGTCGGTAGGAATCCAGCAGAACTTCTTCGAATACGCCCAACGCTCGTAAGCCGGCTGCGGTCCAGACTTATTAGCAGACGCGGCATAAGGGTGCTTGATTTTTGTTAGGTCCGCGGAAGTGCGAGTAGTAAGGTCTGATTCGGGAGGGAAGGCAAGGGTCCGGTCGTAGACAGTGCAATAAAGGGACGGATGGACGAGGTCAAGGACTTGGTTGTTTGAACGAGGGTGCCAGTCCTTCTTGGCTTCAGGAACGTCTTCCAAGACTTTGACCGCATCGACCAAGCGTCTACGCAGGTCTTCGGAGATCAGGAAGTCGGTTTCGTAGATGCCATGGTAGCAAGATTGCTAAGGATAGTAAATCGTTGGTATCGACAGCCACCCAAGCTTGATGAGTTTTAAATCAGCAATACCTGGATTCCGGTAGTCTCATCACGCATCTTCTCGTATCCTTGGAGCTCGTCTAGAGTATATCTATACGCGGTAATGAGCATGCTTCTCAACATATCTTGGGGCGGGCACTCACTTGACTTCCGCTTCTGTGAGACGTCCACCTTGAATCTCATGGTCAAGTGCCTCTTTCTCCCACTTCGTTCTAATCTCAGGGTTCTTATACTTCTTCCACCACTCGGGCTTTGTCCTTAGTGCGTAAGATAACTCTCCCATCCGCAAGTCCACCAACTATAAGCAACAACGTAATGAGTGGATTGACACGGTTTGCAAACAGGCGAACTCACAGTAACAGCCTGAGTGCACTCATCCTCAATACTGAAATCGTTAAAGTCGTCGAACGGAAGTCGAAAATCGCCCCTCTGGGACGGAGCTAAGTTCCCGCGTCGGCGTTTTATCATCGGTGCCTCCTTCTCTTGCTTCTTTTCCTCGAGTCTCTTAGCCTGCTGGAGTCGCAGATAAAAGTTGGAGAAGTAAGGCATGGCTGAGAGTAGTTTGCTGGTTGATCGTGGTGCTGAGGGAACAGACCTGTCTTCTTGTGTTTATGTCCGGTGCGAGCGGCTTGGCAACAACGTAAAAACTAGACACACGTGCTGTAATGTAGTTCCTAGAGATAGACTACACCGTTCGAACTGAGTCAAGGAGATCTGGAGTAAGCGAGCCGCAGAGTCTGAGTGATCCTTATAATATATATAAGTGGGCAGCTGCACGGCCTGTTGGGGTTCGCCCCGTCGGAGACCGCTCCAACGCCAGCTGGGGTCCAAGCACACTGATGCAATACTGCGGAGACTCGGAAGTTCCCCTCTTTGTGTTAATGTGAGAAAGAAGAAGCTTTTAGATTGCTCAAGGATCTGAGTGCAGACCTTTGCATGAGACCGTTGAGAATCATCATTGGCCGCTAGTGCCTCGTGTCGTGATGAAGTCAAGCCCGCTGAATTGCAATCCTCTACATCTTCATCTTCGTCATACTTTCTCGCTTCCCTAGCGTACAAGACAGACGAGATGACTAAGAACAGGTGGAAGGCGGAACCAAATTTGAAGACGATAAACAAACCTGTTTGACCATGCTTTCATCTACCACTGGGTTGCCTATAGCCCTATTGCCCATCTTGCAGTCAAGGAATTGGTTGCCACCGACTTACTGGAAGAAGTTACTAGGCCTTGAAATCAAAGTCAAAGAGTCCGTACCAATCTCGACGGCAACGCACCCGAATAGAAGACGATCACCAATGAGCTTGATACAACGCCCTTTCGGGCCATTTTGCGACTTCAACATTTTCGTCCTGGATACAGAGCAGCGGCCTACCCGATTTCACTCTCGCTTGCTCTTCAAGCTCCAGATGCTTGTGGAGCAGGAGGGAGAGCTGAGGTTCGGTGGGGTCGGTGAGGCGAAAATCCTTCAACCATTTGACGTCCTACTCACAGCTGTGGCTATATGATCATGCACTACAGACGATGTCTACGAGCAATGGGAACAAGGACAAGACGATTCGGATGAAGAGGATGATCTATTCGAAGTTCACCAATCTCTTCAAACAATGAGACACCGCTTCTTTGGGACTGTGCAAGTCAAGGATCGCAACCTGTTCTCCGACAAGGGATGCGAGCTTCTGA
>WSUD01000790.1:0-11316 GCA_019633495.1 Tulasnella sp. 427 | reverse complement strand
ACTGACCCGAACGCCTTGAATAGGTGTTGAACTGGAAGTCTCAAAGAAGTCGTCGCAGACTCGAACTATTCGTAGGCACTATTTCCTTGCGACTTTAATTCTATACTCACTAGGTCTTCTACACAGTAGCTACGACCTCGTCGAGCAGGCAGAACCGTCCGGCGACACAACCTATCGCTGCGGTCGACTACGACACCATCCCCGAACCCTCCACTAAACGCAAGACACTCTCCCAATCGACTTCCAGCAAGGCCGCTAACAGTAGCGGTACCGCACGTCCCTCCACCGCCAACAAATCCCGTGCAAGTCAACCCTCGACGTCGTCCCGCAATGTCGCCCCAGCCCCCGCCAAGTCCATCAATACCGCCAACCGCAAGCAGCCCGCGGCATTGTCGACCATCGCAGAGGACTCCGACGACGATGATATGGATGGGAACGGTGACAGTAATATGAGCATGGCATCCGTGGTGGATCCGAACAACGGCGCGGAGAGTCATGCAGGGAGGTTCAACCAGGACGACGAGGACGATAGTGGGAACGAGGATTTCGGGTTCAACGATGGGGACGGTGGAATGGACGTGGACGAGCCCGAGCGGGACCCGACGCCGGAACCGCCCAGGTCCAAGGTGCCCGACAAGGCTCGGCGCAATCGGGCGGAGACCCCCTCGGACGAGGAGATGGACGACGCTCCAATCGGGAGGGACGATGAGGACTTGCCTCCTCCGGATGATGACGCCCAGTTCGACATTGGTGGTGGATTCGACGAGGAGGAGGAAGAGCCCTCAGAGAGCCCACGGACCAGGCGCGCGAGGTTGGCACAGGAGAAGAAGGATCAATTAATGGAGAAGGCCAAGCAGAGGCGCGAACCGCTGAGGCAGAAGGATCCGAACGCCCAGGCGAAGAAAGTCAGGCGTAATTTCGTGCCGCGTGAGTGTTAAATTCCCTTCCAGTCTGCAGCTAGATCGTAATCGTTAACCTTTGAGTATAGAAATGGACGACGACGATGACGACACTGGACTGCGCCGAGGAAAGCGCCAACGATTCGCTCCCCTCCAGTGGTGGCGAGGCGAGCACGCTGTCGTCCGCCGACCGCGAGCCGGGGAAGCCCCCGTGCCCATCATATCGGAGATCGTGAGGGTGCCGGAAGAGCAGGCCGAGCCGCTGAGCAAGAAGCATCGACGCCGCGCAACCACGAAGCCTCCGAGCAGCAGAGGCGCCGGCGGTGGCGGCGGCAGCGCGCGGAGGCAACGCGAGGTGTACGTCGACAATCCCGATGAAGGGTGGGACGCGGAGACGGAGCAGGACGCTATGGTCATTGATTACGATACCAAGCAGGAGATAGAAAAAGGTGAGTTCGAGCCGTTGGAGAGCTTCTGATCGAAAAGATTGGAAATTCTGAACGAACGGCCTCGGCTCGGTACAGTGATCGCGCAGACGGCGGCGATGTTGAACCCCAAACAACCCTTGAACGCGTCCTACGCGTTCCAGAAGGTGTTTTCGGATGGAGAGTTTGTGGCCGGTGGGATCTTGGAGATCCCCGTTGGTGGGAAGAAGCCGAGCAAACCCGCGAGAGATAACACCTACGTGAGTGACATTTGGGGGATGAACCTGTCATTGTGCGGATATCTGAGACCTTTCCTTGGTGTTAGCTCTTCTATTGCATCGAGGGAGCTGTTCGTGTGATGGTTCATAGGAGCACGTTCGTCATCGGTCGGAACGGGATGTTCATGGTCCCTCGAGGTAACGCACATTTTCGTGACGTTCGATAGGCTGGAGTTGCAGTGCTGACGGGTTCCCTTTCGTCGGATCTCAGGTAACCAGTATTACCTCGAGAACATCAGCGATCACGATTGCAAGTTGTTCTTCGCCCAGGCGCGAAAGGTGACGGAGAGGATGATCCCTTCGCCGACGAAGCGCACGTCGATGGTGCCTGGCGCCGGTGGACGAGACGCGAGCGCAAGTCAGACTCCGAGACCGGCACCGTCCAACGTGTTTTCTGGGTCGCCGACTAAGGCGAAGAAGGTTGGGACGGGTTCGAAGAGGTGATGCGGGATCATGCGGGCGCTTTTGGTTATGCGTTTATGGTCTCTCATGTCCCCTTCCTTGGTTATGGTTTTTGTTGCGTCCCCCTTGCCTATGCGGTCCCTACCTTTTTGCTTTCGTTTCGAAACACAGCTCCCTGTACGTCGTCGGTTGTATCTTGTGTATCCTTTCTCTTCGTTCTCCGTTGTCTGTCAATGGGTCATTTTCTTTCTTTCTGAGGTAATTATTATGATTTGTTGAGCTATGGTTCAAACGACTTATGTCCAAGAGGGGGAAGTAGTCTATCTATTGAATCTGCCCCAAACCCGCGTCACTGCGTTCAAGATCTAGTTCGCTTTCCGACCCCGGAGGCTAGGATGTGCGATTGTACGACTGCCTAAAGTAGAACCCGCGAGGTCGGATATCAGACAAAGCATGCTAGAGATCTCTCTGCGATGCTTACTGCTTGCGTAGAGTCTTGGATGGGGAGATGGAGGAGCGTTCAGTTGTCCGTCCAGTTGCGCCATGCGTCCCTTGTGAATAAGTTTGTCTCGTTCTGAGAGCACATGCTCATGAGGCCTGCATATAGATTGCATAATGACAAGCGGTCGCGTACCGCTTTGGGACAGAGGACGGCCCAATGTTTTTGCTAAGGCGAGCCAGGCTGGGTGGCCTTTAGGGATCTTGTAGAAATTGACGCCTTGCTTTTTCATCTGATCAATGAGGATGGAGCTACGATCGGCGTGTGAGGGACGGAGTGACGGCGCCGCTGGGCTTACTGGTTGGTCTGTCGGTGTAGATCAGCGATGTGCAAAGCTTCTCGTTTCTTGTCCCAGTTGTGGATCTTGTGAGATGCCTATAAGTAGGGATTTGTCAAACGAGCTTGCGGACAGGTTAAATCTAAGTTAGAGTCGTACCTCGTTGTAGCGTTTAGTGGACTCCTTGATTTTCTTCCGGAGCCTTTCGACGTCTTCCTCCTCTAAAGCTGAACCCGCGAGACTGTTCGCGAGGTTCGCAACGCTCGATCGGAGACAGTATCGTCCCTTCTCCATGCCTTTGGACGGCCCTGGACCTGCTCGAAAGATGGGTTAGGACCTTTTTTGCACGCTTATGTGCATTGATCTGCGTACGTTGGCGGGTGTAAGGAAGGGAGACGACGAGACAGGTCGGAACCGTCGGGAACTGCTCCAATGCTTCTTCTTTCGTGATGAGCCTAAGGTTTAACACAACGGTTAGTCTGATATTTCCCCTTCATTTTCTACATTTCACGTGGGGACATACTGTTTTCGTGCGCACCACTCGCAGAATCGGTGATGCGCCTCGTACCATCTCAGATTCGACCGGTTGGAGCAACGGTCAACCTAAGGCTCCTGTCAGATACTACGAAAGGTAGAAAAGAGTTAAGAAAAGGAGCTTTCCTGACAAAAGTCCTCATACATCATCGCCGCGTAGTGTGGTTCGGAGACGCCGGGCCAGGGAGGTGGGGTGTCATCTAGCGTTCGCGACTTGACCCAGTACAACGAGTAGCGCTTAGAGAGGAACGTCTCTCTAAGGGTATTGCTTGCTCGAGACAACATCAGAAGATCTAAGGGTGCAAGGAATTTGCAAATCTTTGCGGAGACTCAGGTTTCGTCTCTCGAACAAATTCGCCCGGCTAGTCGTGCTTTACCTCAGCTAAAACACTCGGAGAGAGACCCAAAAGTCGATTCAAGTTCAAAGTCGTTAGCGGAAAGCCGGTATAAGCGGTAGGAGATCGGTCGTTATTGCATGTACTGTTGATTGTTTGATGGGTCCTTTTTACCGATTCCGCCGAAAAGGGTCTTGAAGCTGAGTAGACAGGCGCTGATCTACGACTTCCGTAGTGTGCTTCAGTGAAATCTTTGGTTTGACGAGCGCGTTGTTTTGCTATAAACGTCGAATTTAGTACTTTGACTGGACGGTTGGCAGTGGCATTTCACGAACAGCTCAGTGGCATTGTTGAAATCCAAAACCGCTTTTAGTGAGAGTAGTATGTGTCGAGAGCTTTAGTGCCAATAAGATCCTCTATGTGATGAGGGGCAGTAGTTCTGATGAGAGAGTTGTCGTCGTTCGTCGAGAGCGCTCGGGTCGCCCCTGGAGCAAACGCGTCCAAGCCAACTTGGTTTCCCAGATCGTCTAAGTTGCGACGTTGACCGGACAATGTTGAAACGACCTGAACAGCATTTAGTCGACCTTTACACTACCAAACTTCCCTCTCAATCACTTCCCTCCCCCATCTCGGAACGAAGGCCCAGCTCATTTCATTCGTCAAGAGTCAATCTCAACCTGGTCCTGAGGAGACGTCAGGTGGTGCCGTTCATGGGACATTGTGCGTAGAAGGTTACAACAGGAAGTCCGTCGCTGGCAGTCTTGAACGGGCGCACTGGTGCGCTAGAGGGCTTCTTTGGGGGAAGACATGCAGTTTGGCGGCCAGGACCTCGTAAGTTGTCCTCGACAAGCTTCAGCTGGGTCCAAGTAGAAGGCTAAGTAACTAACAAACCTAGGATAAGAAGCGTTTTCGATCATTCGGCCACTGGGAGCTGCGGCTGCCTGAATATTGGACTGACATGTGGACAGGGGGAGTGTCTTCCATCGACTGTCTGGTTTCGACCGGCGAGCGAGTTGGGACAGAACGATGACCAAAGCCCCTCCCTCAACGCGAGGTTCACAGCGACTCGTCTTGCATTGTAAGGTGAGTAAACTCAGTCCAGTCCGATGAACGGTGGCTCATTCAATTTGTTGAAGGTCTCGGCTGGCAAAACGCGATGCAGCTCGTGACGGGTCCTCGACAAATGTCAGAGAGAGGTCTGTGGACCGGTGACGATAACCGTGTGTCTGCGTATCCCTGGGAGGGATTCCCCGGCCCGAGTGGAGCACGCACGGCTCTGTCGCGCTAGACCAGAAGGTTCACAGCTCATTGCTCTCTGGGACATGGTATTTCTCTCAGCTCAACGACGTCTGACATCGAACTGACCGAGTTGACTTTGACAGGTTGCGGTAGTGCGGTCCCAGTGAGTCTTATCCACCGCCGTTTTGTATATATGAGCTGACTGTATTGTAGGTGCATGGCTTCCACGGGAAGGCTCGACATGACTGAGTGGTTACTCGATCGTACGGGGGGAAAGTTGAGTACTTGTTTGTTTATCGTCGGACAGTCTTATTACGCTGAAATACTCCAGTTAATAGAGCATGTGGACCGAGAGAGTGTCTTCCGTTGTCTCTCAGTCAACGTCGCACAGACGAGCTGGCTACCGAACGACGATCAAAGCCCCTCTCCCAACCCCCGGGTTCAAAGCTGCCGCTCTTTTCCTACGATGTAAGCACCTTTATGGAGGCGGCTTTACTACGTTCAATAACTGACCTTGAGCCTTCCAGTTTCAACACTGGCGAAGCATGTGGACGGGGGGAGCGTCTTCCATTGACTGTCCAGCGGCCAATGGCGCACTGGCACAGACCAATGACCAAAGCCCCTCCCCCAACGCACGGTTCACAGCGACCCGTCTTGCATGGAAACGTGAGTGGCCCTGGTACAGTCTGAAGAATGACGTCTCACTCAATCCGTCAAAGGCCGTGCTCGGCACGACGCGATGCAACTCGGGAGAGAATCCAGTTCCCGGTCTTCCACCACAGGGTAAGTGAGTCTCTGGGCGTCATAGTATTCACTTCTCACTTGCTTTTTGAAGACGATGGCAAGATACGACGCGACTGATAGTCTTGAACCACGGGAGGGGAAGTTTGTGGACCGGAGGAGGACAACCGAGCGTCTGTATTCCCTCGGAAGGGGCGAAGTACAGTACGTAACTCGGGCCTCTCACGCCAGAAATGAGATGTCCATAGCTTATGACTGTCTGGGACTTGGTACGGTCGTCCAGCTGAGCTGTAGCTTGAACTTGCTAACCAATCGTATTTGGCTATGTAGCGGGTACGCCTGTGCGGGCCCAGTAAGTATTTTCATTCTCTGCTTGAGGATATACTCTGACTCTTTTTTTACAGGGGCATAACCCTCCCTTGGGAGATATGTGCTCTATCTCCTAATCGGCGTCGAAGCCACTGCGAAAAGCTGAGTAACTTAGTTGTTTAGCATCCTGTATCACCTGATGCCCGCTGACTTTTGAACTCGAAAATGCATGTGGACCGAGAGAGTGTCTTCCATTGTCTACGTACAACGCTACCTGAGCGTCCAAGTCGTCGAACAATGATCCAAGCCCCTCACTCAACCGTCGGGTTCACAGCTGCCTGTCTTTCCTTGCGATGTAAGTGACTCCACGGACGCATTCGAGAATGCATTTGACTGAATGGGTCTCGATGCGCTCAGGGTCGTACATTTGCGAGGCACGTGGACCGGGAGAGTATCTTCCGTCGTCAGTTGGTCAACGTCGCGCAGACGGACTGGCTACCGAACGACGATCAAAGCCACTTTCCCAACCCTTGGGTTCACAGCTACCCCTCTTCTCCTGCGATGTAAGCATCTTTATGGAGGCGGATTGGCTACGGTCAATCACTGACTTTTATGCCTCCAGGTGTCACACTCGCGGAGCATGTGGACATGGGGAGTGTCTTCCATTGCCTGTCCGGCAGCCGATGGTGAGCTGGCACAGAACAATGATCAAAGCCCCTCCCCAAAGGCAAGGTTCACAGCGACCCGTATTGCATGGCAAAGTGAGCGAGCTTGGTACAGCCTGAAGAATGGCATCTCACTCAATTTGTGAAGGCCGCGCGTGGCACGACGCAATGCAACTCGGGACAGAATCCTAGTTCCCGGTCTTCCACTACGAGGTAAGTGAGCCGGCGAGCGCCACGATGTTCGATTCTTACTAGCTTTGTGAAGGTGGTGGCAAGATACGATGTGATTGATGTTAGTCTTGAACTATGGGAGCGGCGGTTTGTGGACCGGAGGAGGACAACCGAGCGTCTGTATTCCCCTGGAAGGGGCGGAGTACAGTACGTAACTCGGGCCTCTCACGCCAGAAATGAGATGTCCATAGCTTATGTCTGTCTGGGGCTTGGTACGATCGTTCAGCTCGACTAGAGGGTGGAAATGAGCTGACTTGGGCTGATTACTGTGGCTCGGATGCGTAGCGGGTACACCTGTGGGGTCCCAGTGAGTGCTTTCTCCTTTGTCCAAGTGCGTGTTCTGACTTATTCCTCCACAGGGGCATGACCCTCCTCGGGAGCGATCTCCTCTATCCCCATCCGGCGCAGAAGTTACCGCTGAAAGCTGAGTAACCAATCTGCTCATCACTCTTCATCATTCTATGCGCACTGAGTCACTTTCTTAGCAAGACATGTGGACAGGGAGAGTGTCTTCCATTGTCTATGGTTCAACGTCATCTGGGCGTGCTGACCGCCGCACAATGATCAAAGCCCCTCTCCCACCTCAGGGTTCACAGCTACCAGTCTTCACTATCATCGTGAGTGAAATTACTCATGTTCCATTCGATGACCTGACCGGATTGCCCAAAGGTTGGTTCTGGTCTTTCGGTCTCGAGTAGTTACCAACTCTGAGTCGACGGCTTCACCTTCGGGATCACATTTAGGGCTATCTTTTAATACTCTGTACTTACTGATCTTAGGATTTACCTTCTCTGAAATACATTGCACTTTGACCTCCCCATACCTACACGTAAGGAGCCACACCCTGCAAAAGTAGTCGAGGAGAGCAATGGTCGAGCTTCTCGTAGGTCTCTTGCCATTCATTCGCAGAACTAGAGACCAAGCGATGACAGAAAACAAGGGATGGGAAACCAGCTGTATCCCGAATATCTAGGCCCTGAAATGAAGTAGTCAGTCTCAGCAAGCGAGAGGGATGGCTGAGGTCTCCGAACCGTGAGATTGGTTGAGCACCCCAAGTTCACCCACCATCCACCACCCACCAACACCCATTCCTACGCGCCGAAATACCATTCTTCATTGACAGCAACCTCACCTATCGTCGTTCATTTGCTTCTCTCACCAGCTTCATCTTATGCAGAACCAAAGTAACTCTCGCGGTCCTAGTAAGTCGCGGTTCAGCGGTGCAGGAACGACGGTGGCTAAAAAACATATCTAGGAGCCACAAGCAGGCCCTACTTTGGTACAAGAACAGAGCATCTCTCCGGAACGAAAGCGGTCTTCGAAAACGTTCCGCCTCCTCCGTTAGACCAGAAGCCTGCGCGCACGTTCCCTCGAAGTCCCCAAACTCGGCAACGTAGCGGAGATAGCTTGGCTTCAGAAGAGGAGCTCATCGATGCGTTGCCAGTTCCATTCTTATCGGTTTTTTCACCGCCTGAGGATGTACCGAATGCGACTTCATCCGATGACGACTTGCCTGAGTCGGTCAGCGAGGTGACCTCCGATCCCCCGGCTGATCCTGCCCCTCCCAACACGCATCGTCATCGAGGCGTCGAATCAACCCTCAAACCGTCTCATGCGCTCCAGGTACAGCAGAACAAAAGAATAAAAGATCCGAGGGTAAATAAGTCACACCCTGCTTTCGAGTCCATGATTCCATCCATTCGCGAGGTGGAACATTACACGTACAATCAGCTGAGGGAGGCGAGTCTTTCTTCTACTGTCAATGTCCTACATTTCGCTGATATATGCTATCCCCAGCTATTCGGCAAATTGGGCCTCCTTAGATCAATATCCATGATCACTTGGTCAGAAATACTATTCAACATGCTTTCCAGCTCGGAAGCCAAGTCCATTTGGGATACTCTGCTCTACAGTAGGGGGGAAGCTACATTCTTGATGTTAGCAACGTACAACGTTTGGCCAATTCACGTCGTCGTTTTTATGAACGATGACTGTTCTAATCGAGTACGTATTGAAGACAAGCACGCCCTCAGCCACTAACGGCCTGAGCAGCTTTGTGGGCATCGTGCTGTCATTTACCTTGCCCGCTTTATGATGAAATGTTGTCATCGTTGTGCTGAGTGGTACGAGAGACCATTTTCCATTGCCCGTTTTTGAGCTCATCCCCTGCGGTTTCCAAAAGCTTGATATCAGAGAAAGAGTTCGAAAAGCTCAAGGAGGGAAATCCAGAATATCGGAACGGGTCAAATGACGTCTTCTCGCCCGGTGAGTACAGTTGAAAAATTAAGGACCTGCTAATTAATTAGAACATCGTAGCGAATATTGTATCTGACGGAACACTTGTCGTCTCTCGTCTCACCTCGTGGGCTGCTATAAAAGGAAAGCAGCCAACGATTCTTCCGCGCAAGGTTGGGCATCCCGGAGTGATATCGCTCTTCATACATTCTTACCTTCTCTGGGTATTAGTTTGCTCGAATAATGAGCTTTTTACATCAACAAGTCTGGCTCGCTCGGGGCGCAACATTGCCTTCCAGAGGAATTAATGACAATGGCGAACTTCACTCCCTGAAGCTTCCAGTCCAACAAGCTCCGGGAATCCCAGACTCTTTGAGATCTTCTGCTGAGAATGGTAATCAGGAGTCTCATCGGGAGGTATTCCCACAAAGGTGAGAAGGAATGCTGTAGACACTTCTAAGACGGCAACTGACCGGTTCGATGATTAGGCCTCCCGTCCGTCTTACTCTCCCTACTCGACGAATCAATCTCCTGTCTCAGGAAATACTCGGATCTATATTTCTCTATGCAACTTACCGACAGTCGGGACGGCGTGTTCGTGACGTCTACCGGCTCCGTTTAGTTTCTGTGCAATGGCGGGCTGTAGCTGATCAAACTGTCGGTCGTTGGTCAACTATTGGACCCAACGCCCGACGGATCGTGGAAACATGCATTACAAGATCGAATAACAGTCTTCTACACGTACAAAACTTCTGGGACGAGTCAGATCAGAAACTGACCTTTGGATGGAGAGGGAATACGTCGTTCTTCGCGGTCTTGAAGAACCAGGTTGACCGCATTCAGTCCTTAAAGCTGGCTACCTTTCAACCAGGCGATCTCGATAGTTGGCTGTCGCGGGGTGGCGATAAAGTGGAGAGGATAGAACTGTGGCTCAGCTATACACATCCAAGAACAGCTCCCGTCCTCCTGAACCGCTTCCCGAACGCCAAGGAAGCTCTTCTTCGTCATATACATCTCGACGCTACAATCTCTTATTGCTTCACGAAGGTGGTTCTCCATGGTCTCCAGGACACAACGGCCAGCAAGATGCTGCACATGATAACTGCTACCCCGCTCTTGGAAGAGCTGCATCTCAAATACATACCTGAGCAACCGGGAACCTTCCTTTCCAAAACGGCCAATGATGCGTCCCGGAAGGCGGAAGTCCCTTGCGCTCTTCGGAAGCAGTGCTGCACAGATCTAACACCGAGTTTTGTAGCTCAGCTGATTGCGAAAGTCAGATCGGATTGTCTCAACTCTTTCGAGTTTCGCAGCAGTGACGTTGCCGGGAAATTCACTGTGACGCGTCTCATCAAGGCGATCAAGCGGTCTGACCCCTCGAACTTACTAAACTCCAGAACAGCTGCGAATATGGAAGCCCAAACGGTCGCGATCGCTATCTCCGAGAAGTGTCTATCCGTAACGCAAGTATCCGGTCCTGCTATCATCTCTATCCTTGCTCGAGAAGAAACCTTTCCACCGTCGAAGATAGCGACGGCCCTCCACTTGCTCACCCATTCGTCCCAGAGTCCCGTTGAGGTATGCATGGTGGCCAACGTCGAAGCACTCGCTTGGCTCGAAGATTGGAACTTGCGAGAGCTATCCCTTATCTCTGGCGAACTCCGCTCTACTCTGATGTTTCTTGGCGGGCGTGGTCCCGAAGCGAGCGCCCTTGGTCCCCCCTTCCCCTTGTTGAAGGCGCTTCGCCTCGAGAAAGTCTCTCCTATGGACGACGAGATCGAAGACGCTATCTCAAGAACCGTACAGCTGAGACACAAAGCTGGCATGACGACACTTTCCGTCTGCAGTGAGGTAATGAATGGCTAGGCTCCCGCAAATGCATGATGCGGGGACGATATGGTTGGCCTTTACTTTCCTGGCTTTTTGGTCTTGTTAACATATTGTAACTGATTCCATCATAATAAACCATTGAATGACTTTTAGCACCCTTATAGAGCGCTGGTTGCTTGATTAGGACCTCTGTAATCTCGAGCGGAGAACTCGGCTACGAAAAGCGGGGCGGAGAAAATGAGGGCGTTTGGAACCTCCGCTTATTTCCGTTAAATCCGGATTACAGCGCAGACTGTTCTCCACCACCCTCACACTTTCTCCTCACCTTCAGCGTCCTTCAATTCCAAGAGACGACAGATCACAACAATCCGACCTGGACACTCGATACGACTCGTGTAACATATATCTCTTCCTGTT
>WSUD01000789.1:0-11317 GCA_019633495.1 Tulasnella sp. 427 | reverse complement strand
GCCGCGGAGAAGGATCAACATCCTACAGGAGCATCAAGTGTGCAGGACGCGAAGGTCGCCGAACCTACAAAGAATCCTACGAAACCAATAGGGGTACGTCCGGCAGGTTTGAGGTGTCATCTGGGGTCGTTGAAGTATTAATTCATGATGCTTGACTAGTTGGTCTCTCAGGATACAAGAGTCGCAGAAGCCCAGCATCCCGACAGTCCGATCTTCAAGGCTGGCGATGAAGGCACGAAAACTAGCCCGAGAGCAAAATCCTTCAAGTACCTTCGGCGATCATTCAGGAGGTCTTCTTCGGAACCTTCCAAAGCTGACAAAGATCCAACGCCCAAATCACCTGCCCGAGGAGACCACGACTCTTGGCCGGACCCGGCGGATTCGGAAGCGGTGGTTTGGTACACTTCAGCCTGCCAGACGTACTCTCAAAGCAAGGATCAGCTCAACCTTTCCCGCTCTATGCAAGGACTCGGAGACGCCTACTACGCTCGGTCCGACTACTCCAAAGCTGAAGAATCATACACCCAGTCCAGGGACATCTCTTCTTCGATCGGATACGAACGCGGCGTTGCACAAGCAACGAGAGGTCTCGGGGACGTTCACCTCGCACGCCACGAGTACACTAGGGCAGAAAACGCGTACAGAAGGGCTCGAGGGGTCTTCCATACTCTCGAGGATCCATCAGGTTTTGCCCGGTGCGCGAAAGGTCTTGGAGACGTCTGTCAGATTCACGCGAGATACGCCACGGCCAGCAAGCACTACGTCGAGGCGCAGGAAGCGTTCTCTCAGATGGGGGACCAACTTGGCCGTGCTCGCGCGTCGAAAGGTCTAGGCGAGGTGCACTATCTTCAAGGAGAGCACGCTGAGGCGAAGCGGTTGTATTCCAAGGCTCGGACAACATTCTCTCAACTCGGGGACAAACTCGCCTACGCTCAGACAGTAAAGCGGCTCGCGGAGCTACACTACGCGGATGGAGACACAATGCAGTCCCAAAAGCTGTACATTGAGGCTCGCGACGCGTTCTCTCGTCTGGGGGATCAGCTCGGCTTCGCGCAATCGCTGATGCGGCTTGGCGACCTTCAATGGGTTCAAGGGAAGGATTCCACCGCCAAAGAGTCATACAAGCAAGCTCGAGACATCTTCTCCAAGATCAACGATCCTAATGGTCACGCCGAAACGGTGAGAGCTATAGAAGCTTGCGAGAGAGAAGACCAGGAGAGCGGAGGGTCGAAAGGCGGCTCGGTCGGATTTGGAAAGTGGATGAACCTTGTCACTCGGACTCCCACCCAAGCGAAGGAGAGCAGCCCATAGACTCATTCAAGGGAGTACATGCAATATCTGATTTGGCAAAAGGGACCGGGGTTCGATGGGGAACGCAGAGCTGCAATATTGAATTCAAGTTAATGTACGATATGTACCATTAAGTACTGCTGGCATGTATATTAACCCATATATGTACATTGCTAGTGCATTTTCTCCTTGCTTATTGACTAGACAAGGCGATAATTGGGTTGCTCGTCAACCCTATATCAAAGTCTGGAATTTTCGAGTCCCCGTTCTTCTACGTCCCCACGGTTGGTGGTTGGTGTGAGAACAGAAAAGCTCTGTCCCCCACTCCCCTTTCACGTGTGTCTTGTTATCTTTTCCTCAACGTTCTCGAGAGACATAAGCAGGGTATAGATCTCCAGTATGGTCGTTTACTGCATGAGGGTAGTCTTATTATATTCTGCTTCTCTCGGCTGTTCCCCAGACCGCCTTACGGTCACGCGTCATTTCCTTAACTCGTAGATTCATAGTACCACGGCACGCCGCGGATCGGGTTGTCCAATCACTGGGGCCTAGCTCCGTCCGCGACGACGACGACGAGTAGTGAAGAGAATGAAGGCGAGTTGGACAAGCGCGCAGAGGCGCTCGACGCGCTCGAATTAGCAGCCGAAGGAACGTCCCCCTCTATCCCGGACCCACCGTACTCAGTCCCAACGCCCTTCCCTCAACCCTTCGACACGACCTTCTCGTACAACTTATCCACGTTCTCCTGTCAATCGTGGTTCGCCAACAGCCTACTCTCGAACCTCACATTCCGCCAATGCCGGCCGCTCTCCCTGCTCCTCCCAGCTAGTGCCGCTTTTTTCCAGGCCCAGAGCAACTTGACCGCCCTCACGGCCGTGATCGGGGGTACGTGCCAGACCCCGAGGACCGTGGCGGACTGCGTCGACACGATGACGTATTTGGCGAGCGAGATTCAGAAGGATACCGTCTGCGGGATCGACTTGGGCGATAAGAACGCGATGGCGTTGGAGGCGTTGAACGGGTTCAGGAATTACCAGTTCATGAGAGAAGCAGGTACGCAAACAAATGGGGTTTTTTGACAGATTGCACCAGGTTAACACTAACGGATTGCCTCTCCAGGCTGCCTGGTCAACCAACGGGCGAACAAGTACTGCTTCGTCGGCGCCGTCGCCTCCACCTCCCCAGTCGACTTCTACTTCTACACCCTACCACTCGGCACACCGCTCCCGAACAAGACAGCGCCGTCGTGCAGCACGCGCGTCGAGTCGCTGCTCTCCATCTACGCGACGCAAGCACGGAACAAGTACCTCGACATCTCCAAGACCTACGCCTCGGCGGCGGGCGTGTGCGGCGCCAACTACGCTACGATCCCCGATGGAGTCAGTTTGAGCGCCGCTGTGAAGGGGAGGGAGTTCGTGTGGGTGAGCGTAGGGTGGGCGGGCTTGGTTGGGGTTTTGGTGGGAGTGGGGTTGGGAGGGCGGTTTGGGCGGTTTTCCATCGACATGCTTCTTTCGACGGCTCATTTCACGACTCGGTGCAACTCCATCTCTCTCTCTCGCTCGCTCGCTACTTCCTCCATCTCCTCCTCGCCCCACGCAAGTTAAGTTAATCAATCTATTTTTCAAGTCCAACCTCCCTAGCCGCTCTCCTTTGTACAGACACTCTCTACTTCTCTTCCTCCGCCCCCAAGTTATTTTTTCCCTTTTTTTCTGAATTTATATACCTTGTTTAAACTTTCACTTCTCCTACACCCCCGGTCGTTTATTAGTCCCGTCCCCTCCCCATTCTCCCCACATCACACCCGCTCAGACATACACCTAGCATTCTCGGACTTATCTTCTTCTTATTTTCCATCTTCTCGAACTCTTTCTCGTCGTCTGGATTTTAGGACGTTGAAAGTGTGTTTTCTTAGGCGTGTTTCTCTTCTCACCTATACGCTTCGTCGCCGTTTCGGGGGGTCCCTTTTTATTCTTCATCGCTTCTTTTCGATCGGTATTATCTCGCAGCTCTCGGTTAGTGGATCTCTGTTACATGGATGGATGGTCGGTTTGGTGTCTTCGATCGTTTTGTGTGGGTAGGCTGGCTTTATTGGGTGTGCGCTTTCCTCGTCGTGCCCCGGGGATTCGACCTCTCCTGTATGAGAAGGATACGAGTCCGTTCGACACTTTAGGCATGTCTCACTAAGCTTTAAAAGACAAGCGAAATCTCTGCGTCCAAGGGAGTACCCAGACGTGCGAACTGCCCAAAGTCAACGACGCGATGATGGTAGGCGAGGACCGAAATTCTATATTAATATGCTCGCTGCGTATGAAACGAACCAATAGAATCATGTACTCGTCAGCGGCTCGGCGCTCGTCGCACTTGGCTAGGAGACCCGCGGATGGTGATAAGGTCGACTTGCCGAAGCCTCGGGATTCGACCGCAGACCCAGTCGTTAGCAATGATAGGTCGACGTATTATTACCGCATACGTGACCCCTCCCGCGGTTGACCCGAATGATCGATATTAGATGAAGTTGAGACGCTGAAGGTCTTCGATGAGCACTTGACATCGAGCAAGACTTGCTACTGATCAAGTTCGCTTCTGGCAGTCGCTCGATGGAGGGAGGGGTCAACTCAGCTTTCAAAGGACGTGGTCGACAAGTGGAACAACGCTCGAGTACAATTCACACACACAAGTTGAAGAATGCAAAAATCAAAATTGTATTTTATCCACCATATAATGCAGCGACGAGTACAAGGGAGATAGAGAGAGAGAAGAAAACAACACTAGCTAATGCACGCTCTCAGCCATCCTTTCAGATGTTTCCGAGGCCCGCCAACGGGGAGGCGGCGTGCAAAGGGCCCCATCTAATACTACGGGGAAAGGCGCAGGTCACATGTCCTGAGGCGACCTTTCCCAAATCACAAGGTATCACAGAGAAAGAGAGGAGGGAACAGAAAGAAGCAGACAGACCAAAAAAGGTACCCCAATAAATGGAGGGGTACGCGGGACGTGTAAGCAAAAAAAAAAAACGAGTCGCGAGTCGCTGTTGCTCTTGAGGATGTAGAGTGTTGGTCTTCGCGTGTTGCTGGATCGCCGACTGACGGTGGTCTGCCGACGCTTCGAGAGTCGGCTGGTGATGACCAAAAAAACAACCTCCGCTAAAGCCGACAGTCGGCAAAAGCGAGGCGGACAGCTGAAAAGGGCCAAAACCTCGATGAAGAGGGAGAGGGAGAGAGTGGATAGGTGGGGGAATTGTGGAAAGGAGAGGGGGATGGGAATGGCGACTAGACCAGCCTGTTCAACCGGAAGAGCTTAGTCAGAATAAGAATCACGACAGAGAAAAGCACGGGAGCTTACCTCTTATTTGGGGGCTAGTCCGCATACCAAGACGGGCAGAGCCCGATTATAGCGTGAAGAATAAAAATAGAGAATAAAAATAAAGAGAAAAGGGAGGTGCCAAAGGCGAGTAAGGGTAAGATGATGGAGGGATTTAATTGGTGGTAGTGAAACGAAGACGTCAAACCAGACCCTGTTCAACAATACTTGGGTCAAAAGATGCCGACGGGCGCAAAGAGAGGTCAACTCACCTGTGATTTGAGGGCCGGTCCCCGTGCCATGGAGGCGGTCGCTTACGCAAGGAATAAGAATAGAAATAAGAATAGTGTCTTCAAGCTTCATGGGTTGGCAACGACGAGACAAAGATAAAACAACGTGGAGGAGAGCGTCGGTCTTCAATAAGTGGCGGCCACGAGAAATTGGACAGAGCTCGAGAGCTAAAGCTCTCGCCGGGCAGGCGGAGCGAGAGGAGAGGGGGAGCGGGGAGCGGGAGGGCAAGGCCGGAGAGGGTGTTGCCAGAGGTGTCGAGCTTCGTGTCGTGGTGGCGTGGTCGGAGGGCGGCGGCGCTCAGGAATGGGGGGACGGTGGGGCGACGGCGAGCTTGACACGACCCTACGCACAGACACAGGCATCGCGGAGAAAGAGGAGGGAGGGTGATGGCGGGGTGATCTCAAACGTCACATGAGTACGCAGAGACAGATCAGGGGAGGGGGGAGGGGAAAAGGGGAGGAGGAGGAGGAGGAGGGAGGAGGAGGAGAGCGGTGAGGAAAGCTGGAAGAAGGAAACCGTCCAGGTTTAAATAGCCCCAATTGCAGTAACCTCTCACGCCCGTTTATGTAAACCGCAGGTTTCCGTTGAGTTTACATGGACGCGTATGCGCTGGGCACGTGTTGGGGTGCTGCGAAGGGGGCGAGGGCAAAAAAAGAGATGGAAAAGCAGGCACGACGACTGTTGGGGGTTGTTTTCCGTCCCAAACATCAGCCTTCACCACATTGTTCTCCGTTGCCCCTGCTCCATCCAGGCCATCTAGAATACCATCGTAGACGTCTGCCACAGCGTATGTCGAGTACTGTCGAAATAGGTGGAGGTCCCCTCGTTTGCCGCGACGGGGAGGAGGTGGAAGGTGTCAGGGGAGAAATGTTTCAGGAGATCGGCGACCGGACTTCTTCCCCACTTTTCTTTCAAGCTCCGACAGGTTGCCCAAAGTGGCGGTTCGTCTCGGGATCACCCAATGAGTGATTCACCAGGTCGTACCCCACGACTACGATGGTCTACCTGACGATGCCGTCTCTAAGAGGCAAACGCGCTTGGAATCTTCAAGCGTCCTAGACGGGAGGGGTGGGGAGGTCGGGCTCTCCCAATGCGCCAACACGTTCCCCATTCGGAAGGGAACATGACTCTTCGAGGGAAGAACAACGCGTCCACTGGACCCGTTTTCGCGATAACTCGTCAACACCAGCCCAAAACATGCGCTTCAATCGTCACGTAATTGATTGCCTCCACATTAATATCCGATATCGGACTGACGCGAGACCCAATCATCGTCGCAAGGGCTGAATATTGATGGAGGCGATGAGCCCCAAAAAACCCCGCATCCTAGACCCACGCCGCTCAAAGAGGCAGGAAGCCACATTGAAATGGGGACGATCATGTTGTAAGGCGACATGTTGGAACCCTGACTCTGAATCCAAAAGACTGCTTCGTAGTCCAGCGAACTTGCGAACTCGGATTACGAACGCGAATCTCAGCTTTATTGAGACCAGAAATGTAATCCCCAAAGGGGGTCGAACGAGCGTGATTGAGGGGGACCTCGAATACTGATTTGAGACGCGTGTTCAGGTCTCGGGACGCGGTTAGCGCGATCCCGCAATCAACCCTCGACCTCCAGACGGAACGAGCTTCTGTGAAGTGGTCCGATCAAAAGCAAGCCTTCGAGATAGAGGAGTGGCCTCATGACCTTGGAACTGCCTCTTTCGGGATGCCGATGAATGCTGGATTTGGCCTCCGAAAAAGTCGACAGCCTGAGCCAGGGTCTTCTATCCCCACTAGCCCCGAGCAGAAAACGCCGAAGCAGCCAATGGAATTTCTCTATGGGCGTAGGAGCGTCCACGGAGCAAAAAAAACCCCCTGCGAGGGGCCTTGAGGCAAGCCGCCGCGGTCCGATACCTCTTCGCCATGCAGCTGTTACACAAGGAGAGAGCAGCAGCGAGCTCCAGCAAAATAAAGTATTCCGGGTATCCTCTCATGATAAGAGCTCCGTCGGTAAACGATTTCGGGGCTGAATGACGGTGGTCATGGCAATCTAGCTCTCCCGCAAAGGGCTGAGAAACGCTGGACCGAGATGTCGAAAGACAGGTTCTCCAGCACTAGTAGCCACCAAGCAGTTCCTCTGAGATAGACAGCGGGGAGCTGCTGAGTGGAGAAGTGCTCCCGTGCGAGATTGCGACCGGCGCGCGGCATTGGTGAAAATAGTCGCGACACCCACCACCCGGCAACCCCTCATCCCCAACCGCCAAGCAGAGCGGTCTAGCGTTCGAGACACATGATGCTCTTGACTAGTAGAGACGTTGCGATTTGGTAGGCTTTACGAAGCACTTCGACCGGCATAGTGGTCCGACTTGTACCGGAGCTCGACCTTGTTGAGCCAAATGGCCCATCGCTATGACGATGTGTCAGACATTGATATCGAGCCAGGGGAGACAGATTTTGACGTTCCAAACGTCCCACTTCGATTCCACTAGATTGCGGAACGAGTTCCAGCTAGCATTCCGTACGAACGATCTTTTGTTGGGGGTTGGGTGAGCCGAGACCACACCCAACGGCTGATCTCCCAGCACTGACCAACACACGACAGCATCCTAGACACGCGATATCTGTGGACGAGTGTCGATACTATCACTGTGATGAGCAGTTGAGGCCAAGATAGACCGATGTTGTTGCGGTTTCCGGTTTGGGTGTACGCTGGTGACCTTGGCTCGCCGAACGTTTGGTCAGGGAGGTGTACTAGGAGAGTCAATAACAAGTCTGCAGACGCGGCGTGTCGTTTGTTCACCATTGCGGGCATCTTTAATCACCTATCCGACGAGATGGGACTGCTGCTTTTCTGCTGTCAGTGAACCTGCCTTGCGATCAGAGGAGTGGGAGGCTCGCACCCTGTGCATCGGCCGAACATGCCAGCACTTGCCAGGACGGCAGACTCGTAGCCATGCGATAATCCGTCAAATAATCCAGAGGTGGGCGTCTTGAGCGATCTTCAAAGGCAATGCAGGCCATTCTTTGTTGCACGGGAGGGGTGTGCTTGAACCTCACCCAGGGGGGATTCGCCGACTGGGATTGGCGGGCACCCGCACCACACCACCTGCTGAAGGACGTCAGCCTCTCAAACACGCAATACTTGCTAAAGAAAAAGATTCCCACCATCTTGAGGGGTTCGTAGAGCTGTTTGAATCCATCTCCTATAGTGGGTGCGCATAGACTCGACCGCCCAATTGTACTGCTTCGGTCTGTACGACTGTATTAGCGGAAATAACCATCGAACCTGCACAGATTAAAGGAGAAATGTTTGGCGAAAGTGCCTATCTTTGACTTACCAGGTCACGAGAAGGGCTGTCACGTCTCCTTCTCCAGCGAGCTCTGTTCGGGGGGTTTTGGAGAGCTGGCACCACCCACACGTAGGCCCCCACCTGCACTGCATCGACCAATGCAAGTACCCTCTTAGACATGCATGCTCGCTCATGGTTAGATCTAACACCATCTTGAGGGATTTACGAAGCCTATCGCGACCATTTGCTGTCCCTGTGCAGGTTGCGGTCTGCGCGACCCCGCTGGCGGATGTTCAGTCAGTTTAGAAAGATTGCCACCTAGAAAGCGGTGTGAGTTTCCTCTGCTTAACTTGACCCACACCTATCATCAGTGTCTAGCCTATCCAGGAGGGAGGTGAGACGAGAGAGTGTGTGCGGTGCAGTGCAGAGATGCGACGGGTCGGAAAAGGGTTTTTCTTTCCCACATATTTCAACGGTGCACTGCAGTCTGCAGACCCTTCTTCAGTTTCCAAACATGGTAGCTTGTCTGAGACTCGCAAAATGAATAGCTGCAACTCTTGCGCTTCCTGACTTTACATGCGTTGAAACACTTCTTCACACTTGAGATTCGAAACTCGTGCCTCAATGCGAAAGGTGACCCACCAAGAGGCGGCTCGACCTTGGTCGTTCCCGCATGTTGACCCGGGTTTATGATTCGGCACAGGTCATCACGACTGGAAGTACTTGTCGAGAGTTGTAGGAAAGCCAATTTTAGAGGATACGACAAGGTTCAACACTTGACAGGATATAAACTCTCTCCTGCGTCCTCTAGTTCAGCTGCAAATCCTAAAGGCCGTCCCCGGAGAGATTGAGGCTCCATCGGAAATCGACGACTCGTACCGTAAGGCCTCTCGGTCTGCTTAGACAGCTTCAGTAACTCATTGGCCTGTGGAAATAGTGAACAGGATGAAGGTCTGCTCTGTGGCGGTTTGCTATCGCGCTCCATCGACCCTCTGACGTTTTGGGACTGTCGGAGCGTGCACGGTGGACTTATCATGACCTTGACGGACGGAATAGGCTCACTTGTAGTGCCTCCCAAAGGGATGTTTCTTAATACTAGGTTCCCGAGCACGGCGGGCAGGACCAGTAACACGCTTCACATGTGGGGAACGCTCGTCAACATGGAGTTCACGACACCAGAGGGGACACCTGTCGCATACGGCCCATGTGTGGAATTGTGTCCGTTATGTCCCAGTACAGAATTTGCTCATAGCGCACATCGCCTCTCTTCCCTATGCAGAGCATACTAATTTCATTGGAAATGTGAATTAATATGGGAGTGTGGTGTAGGTGTAGGTGGCGGCCGCGGACTAGCTAACTTGGATAGTCGGAGTAGCACGACGTAATGTTCTCACCAGACGGGAACACGAGCACGGTGTTAGCGATAACCAGACGTAATGCGGTGACGAGCTTTCTCCATGCGAGTGATTACACGGGTATGGCGGTCTGATCTGTGGCCGACCGAACTTGATATTGGTGCACAACACGTAATAAATACCGCCTCTCAATAGGAACGATGTTACTTAAATGCTTCTAGGATTTCTAAACACCTTGAGAAACAATGGCGGTAGGTTACACCAAATATTGGACGGCGAGCGAGGAAGGTACTAGGACTCCTTAGCCTTGTCACCCTTACCGTTGATCGCGTTCTCGTCAACGTCCATTTCCGTGTCCCCTTCGCCAGAGTTCGCGGCACCTGCTGTGGGACTCGTAGGATCGATACCAGCACTAGCAGCCATATCCTCTCTTCCTCGTTCAAACATCACTCGGCCGGCCTCCGGTTCAGGCGTCGACCTGCTGACGAACCGGTTGCTGAGACTGCCCAACGGACCACCTCCAGCGCTGCTCCCACTTGCCCCAGTACCTCCACCGCCGCCGCTCGCGAAACCCCCTCCAACACTCGCGGACGAGAACATGCTCGATCCGAAAGGTCCGCATCGTCCATGTCCATATCGTCCATATCCACCACTGCTCGAGCGGTCCCGGTGACAGCGAGGTTCGTCGTGGCGCTCAACGCGCGAGGGTGGTCCGCGAGGTGGTTGCTGTCTGCCGACGGGTCGTCCAGCTCGTCTACGAGTCCCAATCGAGGTGAAGGAGGGACGTCGACTTCCGCGTCTCCGTTGAGCAGCATGGGACTGGGGTTGGTCTGAGCAGATGTCCTGTTCCGGCCGCCTGGGATGTGTTGGCCTGTGACCGGGTCCAAGTCAGGATGGAGAAAAGGGATGGGGCTGAATAACGGCGTCACGGCGAGTTTGAGTGCGCTGTTGAAGAGTGTGGGCGAGAGGGCGGCTTGGGTCACGGTTGCTGTGTAGGTGTCGACCGTGTACTGATCGGACAGTGGAAGTAACGAGGAGGTTGCGCTCGAAGGCCCGCAGGAATTTGCCCAGGGACTTGTATGTAGATACTCGGACGAGTGAGGAGTTCGCAAATTCGCTGGAGTGTGAACGGAGGATGACTGTCGAAAAACGGGTTTAGCGTCGTTCTATACGTGGGCTCGTTGGGAAATCCATACTGTACTCCTCAAATTCGTCCAACATGCCGAACATGCGTTCCATCTCCTCATTCGCCTCGCTGATTGTCAGCCTCGTCGGCATGAGCTTGCTCTCTCCATTCAGCCGCCGAGTAAAAGGAGGCAGAATTAGTCCAGTGATTGCGCGGTCCAAAAGGGAACATATTTGCGCGGCTTGTTTGTCTACGTTCCTTTCCCTGAATCTCCGACATTTTACACCGCGTCCTAGACAAAACGCCATCTGGCATTTTACTCAGTACCAGCAAATTCGCCCAGCAACTGCGTCACGTTTCTTTTTCTATCAAGTACACAGCGCTGCCTACCACCCAAGTCAAACATTCAAAATGACCGCAGAGGACCCAGCTTCAAACCCACAGGAACCCCTTGATGTGGGTCCTGACAGCGAAGAGACGGAAGAGCTTTTAGTCGACGAAAGCACGGAAACCAACTTTGAGCCACCTCCAGGTATCGTCCTACTCTCATTTGCTGGCTCGTGTGCTTATGATCCATTCGAAATAGTACCCAGAGCACTCAGTATTCCAGAAGTGCTCCTAGAGATTTTCCTCGAGTCTACACACTCGACGTGCGCCGTGGCAGCTCGTGTGTGCCGCTCATG
>WSUD01000788.1:0-11326 GCA_019633495.1 Tulasnella sp. 427 | reverse complement strand
CAACGCATTGAACCCGTACGAAATCGCCAGAATTCCGCCATTTAGGGCGAACCGCTTGAACTCAAACGGTCTGTTGAACACGAACAGAATCGAAGGCAATATCGAACTTGGAATGATCATCAAGCTGACACTGTGAAACTTCCACTCGAAGATCTCTATTCGAGAAGTGCAACAAAGTTCAAAAGGCAGTCAGCACATCTCAGCACGCAACCACGTCTAGAAGAATCTAGGCACGGACCTCTAACGCCTTGAGTAAGAGTCAAATTATATCTTGGGAAGAACTTCTTTATTAAAGTTGGGCCTAGTGCCCAGCGCACGAATGCATTTGCGGTCTGCGGGACGAGAGGTCAAGTCTCAGCGACCGAGATTGGGCTTGACCAACGGAGAACTCACCGTGTACACCGCCCCAACACCTGTCAACCCAAACATCACACTCCCAATCAAATTGATGAGCTCTGGGTCATCCAGCCATTTGATGACTGCCCACAGACCAACGAGGACGATAGAGGCAAGGACGGGGTACCAGAGGGCGGTTTCGCTGTCAATGTACTCTTCAAACTCATCCTCGTCATCGGATTCTTCATCTTCATCATCGGGTATGAGCTTCTGGGGCCGTGATGACTTGGTTTTCGGTGAACGCTGCAAGGCCAGCGACACGACGCGCCTCTGCTAAGTGACCGTGCAGAACACAACAAAGGGTTTGGGGATGCTGACCTTCAACGAAGCAAACGAGCCCGCATAGATTATCGCGGTGGCAAGAGCTGTGAGACCACAGTACGCTGTGGCCAATTCTGGTGTGATGGGAGACATTCTTCCGTTTGCGGGGGCACTGTGAAGCCAGTCGCGATCGCAAGCTGGCAAACAGACTAACTTTCCACGTTCTACCCCATGTTCGATTATGCCCAAAACCATCGCCCTCCGGGCAGTCCTGGCCACAGCAGAAGTTAAGATTCAGGAGTCTAAATGAGTACATTGGGGCTAGCTGAGAGTCGTGCCGAAGATGCGCTTTGGCCGGAGCAAATCAGGCCAAAGGGAAAGACGATTTTTGGTTTCATCTACGGAGACCTGGACCAACGCAGTGGCCAGGAATAAGGACAAACGCCTTGGGTGGTCTGCACCTGAATTCATGCGAGGCTTTCGCTGAACTTAGAAATCACACTTTTCTTAGTTTGATCCGTTGTCTCCTCTTCGGTGAATTTTTCCATGTTGCCTCGTGCTACGCCTTGACTAGTCGCAGTACAATCAACCAAAGCCGCCATCAGACCCAGCGGAGGAATGGCTGGAACAATCAGCTCTATACGAGTCTTCTTGGAACGAGTTGCTAGAAATCGCCCTACCCCGCACCAGCCCGAAGGTCCTAGGACTATCGATCCTTCTGACGCTGGACATCAATTCGCCGCATGTAGCACAGTCCTGTCACAAGAAGCAGCATTTTTGTTCCCCCTTGTTCTTCCTCGCGGCCTATGGGTGCACCGAGCTTTGAGGAAAGGGGTAAGCAATGCGAAACAAGCTTTATGGATCACATCGTGGTACCTTTTTAACGTATCATTGCTTCGAGTGGAATCAATACCCAAATAAAGACTTGGGAATTCTCCGGCGGGATTAATCCGAGCCCAACCATGCGGCGATGTGCCTGGAGGGTGGCAGGGAAATTTGCACCCATGTCCCATACAGCTCTTCGTACCGTCCTTCTCCCTTTTTGAAAAAGTACAATTTTGAGCATTCCATGACTCTTCTTAGTCTGTTAGGCTGACAGTCGGCTAGCTGTATCTGTCAGTTGAGCCTTTGGTGGTTTACTGGACGCCAATGTTGCTGGGGACTGGGCGCCTGAGGACCCCCACCTTGACGCCCGGCGCTTGCCCTTACTTGTATCAGCACTCGGTCGCATTTCTCACCTAGCGTCCCAGGGAAGCACGCCAGCTCGGTAACAAACTGTTGTGCTATTTAGGTTAAGCAGCGTTGACCATTGTACCATGAGGTCATCTTATTCGGCGAAGATCCGGTGACGCAGCCGTCGGGTCAAGAATCTCCCTAACCATGACTTTGGACTGTTCGGAGCTCAGCAAGAGTTCTGTCTTGATTGGCGAAGGACGCCTGATCGAGTCTGCATGTGAAACCATGAGGGGACCTGGTAGTCAAATATCACCGAGAGATCTTCCTTCAATCCGGGGATCTGAGATCTGCACTAACTTGAATCTGTCCGAGTTGTTCCGCTCGAGCTCTCTGGTAAAGGTGCTTTGAAGACCAAGTTGGAACGATTCCCACTACCTTCTTCCTCCCGCACCGGAAGCAAAATTTCATCTCCTGTCTTTGGTGCCAGCTTGCACATACAAGGCCCAGCTCTCTCTCACGGCCAGATTAGGCAACTATAATGTCATCAAGACATCTTGCGGCTTCAAGTTTATCTGTTCACGGATAATAACTGCGAGTTAGGAAGGTTTGGCTACATACTGCTCTTCGACTATACCATAATAAGTCACATAAGCATATTTGTAGCTATACAAGTGTCCTTAGCAAACTTTAGGAATCTCCTTGCGTTGAGGGAGGGAACCTTGCTGGGCCAGATAGGCTCGCTTTTTAACCGTAAACAAGCAGCAGTCTCCGCAAAAATCAGCCAGATCCCAGTCCAAGCTGCTTCAATGAATCTGCTATACCCCTCTCGGAAGCAAATATCGAAAGCTTGGAAACCTCGCGATGCAAAGCTAACCCCGCTCTGGCTCCTTTAGACTCGCGCGATGAGTTGCAATCAAGCCTCCATTATTGGAAATTGTGAACATCATAGTACCTGGCGTTGACCAAGTTCTCCGTGATCGCAAGGACTACAAGCGACGATGATGGCCGAATTACAATTGACAGCGGAGGTAAAGAGGTCTAATACGTCAGCCGACAAACAATGCCCCACTCTTTGATCCTCAGTGTTCTCCCGGCCGCCTCCTTTCCTCTTACCGGTCCCGACCCTGCCCATTGAACAGTATGGAAGACCGTCACCCTGGGTCCGATCCATAAAGCCCGGCCACGCTTGTAATGCCCAGATACCCATCGCATGGATACTCTCAAAGAGATTTTACGAAATCATTGGTATGGGATCAGCCGGTGGGCGGGAATACGGAATCGAATTCGGTGAAGAAATTGACAATGCGCCTTGAATTTTGCTCGTGCGATCCAAATCTGGAACAAAAGTCGTGCGACGGGCTATCCTAGATTCGTCAGATAGGCCTTGAAGGGCTGTCGTAATCCACATGCGTCCCGGTGCACCCCACGTCATGTCTAGGCTTCACCAAATAGCCAAAGTTGGTTTAGCATCCCGCTTGTGAGCCTCGGTTACAGAACAAAGACGTCGATATTGTCAATGTGTGATCGATTTCTTTCTCCGCTGTTGAGTAAGACCTGCGAGCGCAGCCCCACGTGGTCGTGATTCCGGATATAGGGAGTCGCGGAAGATTTATGTTGAATCGCCGTAAGAGCCGTGTACCGGTCAAAAGACGCGGCCACAAAGAGAATAAATCACGAAAGGAAAGGCGGGCTTCATTGTTTACGTTTTCGAGAACGTGGGGAGACTCGAACGACGGAGAGAGATCGGTAGGGCGGGTTGTCGTAAATTGGAGGGGAGGACGTGCATCGAAACAGCCCTAGTTTGAAACCCAGATCATCGAGAGTGGTGAACCAGGAACTCGCATCTCCTCCCCAATGAGCCCTTACCTTCTAGAATCCACCAGCCGAAAAGTATAAAGGAGTCCAGCTACTACGTCCTTTTCCTCACCATCCCCTCTAATCCTCCCTCTCAACGTCCCTCCCCTCCCCTCCCATTTGTTTTCTAATGCCTCGCAAGAAGCCCCAGTGGCTCATCGATGAGTTACTAGGGCGGGCTGTCGCCATTCGTGGTGGTAGCTCGCACTAGTAGCGAATCGATGGGCTTCTCGGACCTCCGGCGAGAGCCAAGTCTCTTGCTCTCCAAATCGCCTCTGAGGTTTTAGATCTTGTTGAAGTTGGGTCACTGTCATTTATCCGTTTATGGTATATACTAGTCTCTCAGGATGATCGACATCCCCAGTGGCTGTACCCTATTGTCACGTCCCTGCATTCAGCTTGCCCCCCCCCCCGGTGTCCACTTTACTTTCTGTCGCTCCTAATGTACTACATCTAATGCGTACTATCTAATTGTACCGTCCTTGACCGGTTTGTTGATTTTACAAGGGGTGGTGGGGCTTTTCGGGCAGCGAAACTCCTGCCTCTCAGCGAAGACGGAGGTCAACCTGAGTTTCAAAAATTCTACCTGAGTCTAAAATGTAGAATGAATCCCAGGATGAGCTGCAGCAACGTGTTGAGCTCGCGAAGCATGTTCCCAGAAACCTCTCCCTTCCTTGAGAGCCGAGACCCGGGACAGCTCCTCAGATGCATCAATTGTGGGCGTTCTCAAGCTCGCCGCATGTCAAGGACTTCAGCACACAGCAAGAATGGCTGATAGACTCGGATCCGAACGCCAAGAAATGATCACTCCGCGCAAACATGACAACATGGCACCGAGAGTCGATAGAAACGAAGGGAAGAATACACGCAAAAGGCCAGAAAAGTCAACTGTCCGTGGGGCCTAAGGGTAGGTAGCTTTAATGCGATTAGAAAAGGCAATAATGGAAGTTAAGACGTCAAGTAGACATAACGGCCACGATTCTAAAATGATGAGCGATGGGCGATGATGGATCATGCGAATCGGGTGCAATCTATTGGTTTCATCTCTGTCAGCTTGACTTTTGATGAAGGTGATGAAGGAACGGAATTGCCTCACCCTGCATGTAACGCTGGAAGGTAATGAGAGAAGTCGAACACGGCGGTCAGCTCAGTCCCGATCGAGAATAGGCCAATCCATATTGGGAGTAAACGGAGGGAGGGAATGGTACGTACAAGTGGTCTCCTGGTGTGACCTCAGCGTCGATGTAGGTCACGGAGGGGACGTTTTGATGATGCGGCCAATATCCGTTGAGTCTTTTGGCCCCTTTCTCGTTGTCGTCAACCCAGCAATCAGCCGTTCCGGGAGACAACTTTTCCGAGCGGAAGTAGAACACGGCAACCCTACGGAAGATCAACGTGTTTCAGAATGAATGGCCGGACCAACGGAGCAAAAGGAGTAATGCAAAGGGGGAAAGGCACCGTCAGCGAATCGTTTCACCGTGGCGGCATCAGCAGTCCAGTTCGACACGATTCTGATTTCGCCCGCTCGCGCCTATTTCGACCTCGACACTCCCAGACCCCGCCCATTACCAGCCAACGGAAATGAACACACTTACCGGCCTTCATTGACTTTGATGTCGACACTGATCTCCGCACCGACACTGTCGCTAACCCAGAAGTGCTTCTCGTTCTTCCAGACCATGGTCCTCCACCCCGTATTGTGTTTCGGCTTAAGCGGTTGAATCTTCGAGTTCGCATCCGCGCAGAACGGCCGTGGCACTTTGTTAATGGTGGTGTAGAACTCTTCCCAAGACGGTGGATCGGGTTTGGCCACGTCAAGGATGGTGTCCAACGACTTCGGAAGTGGCACTGGTTGAACCGAGGTTGCGTTGCCCAGCGACAAGAAGTCGTACGCAGTAGACGTGACCGATGGCTCTCCTGGAATGAGGGCGGGGAAGCTCTTCTCAGCAACCAACGCGTCGAACGTTGTCGCAGTGTCCACTGTCAGCGGTCCACCGCCTATCCAAGTCTCCGCTTGTGTCCACTCGGTCAGATCGTTCTTCTCCTCCCATGCATCTCTCTCCATCTCACAGAAGACAGATTCTAGGTAAGCGACGACGACATCGCCCAATAATCTCTGTCCTGCAGCCTTGGGATGAAAACCGTCTTGGTGGAAGAACGTCTCGGAGACACTGTGAGGGAAGCGGAGGAAAGTTGGCCATAGCATGGGTTGGATAGAGACATAAGGAATGTCGTAGTAGTGCGCGACGGGCATATGGGGCCACATCGGGGTGAGTGAACCAATGTCATGGGCGATGAGAGGACCGAACGTGCCGAGAATGATTACTGCAGGAGAGGATGGCCATGACAACACAACGCGAGCGAGTTGGTCAAAATAAATGGC
Source organism: Tulasnella sp. 427 (assembly GCA_019633495.1). Taxonomy (NCBI): domain Eukaryota; kingdom Fungi; phylum Basidiomycota; class Agaricomycetes; order Cantharellales; family Tulasnellaceae; genus Tulasnella; species Tulasnella sp. 427. The sequence goes on along the minus strand of WSUD01000788.1, from coordinate 5,256 downwards.
GTATTCGCGATTCCTAAAGGAAGGGTAGATTACTTCGGTGCACTTGCTGGAATGGGGTCGGAGACTTACGGTTGGTCATTGACATCGAACTCAAGGATCACGATGTCGACATCGTCGTGAAGGTGGTTCCTTCCGCAGAAAGCGTAATAGCTGGTGGCACGGATAAGCAATCCATTCCGATCCTCTATCCCGGAAGGACGCACCTGGCATCCATCCCCCCGATAGCCCCATTCTTCACCTCAACCATCGTTCCCCATCCACCTTCCCCGCCACCAAGACGTTCGTCAAGCCAATCGCCGACGATTCTTCCGTAGCATTCCTTGCCCAGGCTATCTCCGTCCTCGGCGACTCCGTGGCATGCCGAGACGGACCCTCCCATGATCCCGACCTTCAGCCTTCTCATCGACCCTGATTCGCGCTCGCGAACGAACTTGGCCAGAACATTCTTGATCCTTGCGTTTGTACTGGACACAAGTCGCGAGCGCCTAAGAGCGGCTGGAGGGTATGTTTTGCATAACCTTTGTCCAGTGGGAGTTCTAGGGCAGAGGCATGATCGGGCATGCCGGTTTCCTGAAAATGGAAGGTCCGCCGATTGTTCTGTCGGCAACGGTGAGACTGGCTGCTTTGTTGGTACTAGTCGTTGGAATTTTGGTAATGATGTCCAGACGAGTAGCCCGGAGACAAAGACGAGCATGATCGCGAGACATATGGTGGAACGGGCAGCACGCCCTGTCCGAGCCCGCTGTTTCCCGCTGCTCATCCGAGGGGGATATAGCGGACGCTCTTCTTCACCGTCACTGGATGCCCTCGATGAATAAGGAGAAGCCTCGAGGTCGGGATGCCGTCTTGGAGAAGCCCGATCGTGGTCATGGGTGTCCATCAGGCGAGCGGATTCTGCTTCCGCTTGGCCAAGGAAATGACCAAAGTCACTTCGTTTCTGCAGTTTTAAACCTTCAAATGATGCATTGGTTGGCTTTGGAGTGCTGGGTCCGGCCATGGGTGTGGCAAAATGCAACTGTCGGTGGCTTGTCTATCAAAAATTTGGTGTAAAGTGAGGATAATGTAGTAGGAGAGATAAAAAAGAGATATAAGGAAAGGATTGAGGGTAGTTGATGAGACTTTAGAGACGTCTAGAGGATCTGCGTGTAGGAGAGTGGGAGCTGGCGGACGGGAAACGTTCTATAGACTTCTTACCTCATCAAACACGCTTCCACGAAAATCCCAGCAAACAAAACATGCCGTTCGAAGCCTATTTCCGGACAACCCCCTCTCTATCTTTACCGTGCGCGGAAGTATGGACGCCGGGTGAGCAAAAATTTCTGATTCTTTCTTCAAAGCTGTCAATGAGATAAAGCGGTCTGTTCACATACGAGTAACAGCTCTTCCCATGGACTTACCTTTGTAGCACAAGCTCCATTACCGCTAATAACCCGGAATCTTAGGTATAGATAGAGACGTAAATCACGGAGTTCACAGTCAAAATCTAACCGTCAGTGAAAATACATGGTATTGCACTGTATCAGTCAAACTAGAGCTCATTAGTCTATTGAAGGCTGGCACACGGTTGCTCCAAGAATGGGTCCAACAGCCCCCAAGCTACGTGACGTACAAAGCATCATCTTCTCTTTAGAGTACCGTCTTGATATCATCGTAGCTTCCATATATAGTCGTAGTACTCGGGAGCATGTTTTTAGATGTTGAATCATTCTTGCGCTATCTCGGTACTGAGCCCGTCACCGTCCCGGCCATGGCTCGGCGATTACGGACTTCGCTCGTGTCATCGTACTTTGGCCTTAATGAGGTTTAACCTTCATGAAGAGTTTTGTTGTCTCTCAAAATATATTATTAACCTTGTTTGTCAATGCCAGGCGAAGAAACAGTTGAATTAGGCTTTCCTGAGGGAAAACGACCGGGAGGTTGAGGTCCCTCTCGAGGCATTAGAACGTACCTGTACGCACAGAAATGGTTACTGAACACGTAGTTGTATCCCAATCTCATCCAAGATAGCTTAAGGACCTTGATGTGTCCTTCTTGGGAACCGTTTCGTCCTCCACAGTGCCGTGTCTTTTCGGGATACAGTCCCCGGGCTGGACATAAGCAGAATTTCATATACCGGGGCCCGGCCCTCTCTACCACCCGACAACCGGAGTACTCATAAGTCCCATTTCGATTCTTTCTTACGTTGAAGGTGCAAGGTACGGTATTTAGGCTCCAAGATTGTGCCGTTCGCTTCCGAAAGCCCTCGACGTCGCTGCTTGGCGACATTCTAATCGGAGCACCTATCTTACCCTAGTAACAGAACAGCTTCTTGCTTCTCGATGAAAAACCTCCGGCTTGGCTTTTTACGTTGCGGTCAGGGATGCGATTTCGAAAGAAAGCCTTGGGGCCCTGTGTTTCACACCGTTTCTCAGGGACATCCGCCTTAAGTCGAACACTCCCCTTGGGCCCGTTTTAGCAACACAAGAGCCGAAAAACTGAGAGAGATTGTACATATATCTCCCTACTTCTTTGATGGCCATATCGGTGTATAATGCCGGCCTTGTTGCAGGGACCCTCTCCGATCCCTAGACAACTTTGGACGCCAAAGCGCGGAATCGCCCTATAGACCCTGTGCCGACCGTTCCAGCCCTAGTCTCCCCGTAAGATTGCCATAAGTGCTCTTGGCATTAGGTTGTTGCTAATAGCTGATACAGGCGGTACAAACACGAATACAGAGAATAGAGTGGTACAAGAAGAGTGGCTCTTCGGGGCAGCGTACGAAAAGCTCCGAGACACTCGGATATTCAGAGTCCATGGCATGTCAGACGAGCGAGCACCGAGCCTACCTAAGCTTTTCCTTTATGGAAGAAGCCGCGTAATGACACCAAGGCCCTGAGCGAAGACACCACTCTTCTTGTCAGACAAAGCGCTATGTTGCTACATCTAGAAATAACCACGTACCTTGGTCTTGCCCTCCCGGAAGAGTAACTTCATACCCGGCTTAATGAACTCTGGCTGTGTGAGAAACTCAAACTCCACGGTGGCTCGGTCTCCTGTCCGTAGTATCCCCTGCGGGTTGTCCATGGAGAGAATTCGGACGGTCTGACGGACGGCCTGGAAAAGGAAATTGTTCTCGGTCAGTGTGGCGCAATCGCACAGTGAGTAAACCGGGTATCGTACACCGCAGTGAAGCATTGCTTGATAATTCCGCTGTAGGGTTGAATTATGACTAGGAGGAAGAGTCTCGGTTCGCAATCAAGAAGTCTGTGACGGATAGGAGAAACTTACTATAAAATCAGGACTTGACCCTCGAACCGCCTGGACGCTGTGGCATTAGAAAAAAACCATCTCGTCAGCTCTATCCACGCAAGGTTTATTTTTCAATTTCACATACCTTGCGGCGGGGTTTCGGTCTTCTGTAATATGACCATGCCCTTCCGGACTCCCGCACGCCGCACTCGCTTCAACGCCAAGCTAACCGTCTGACCAGCCTCGGCGCTCTTGACCTCTGCACGTTTCCGATGTATTGACTTGACCACCGTGGGCAAGAAGGCACCTGTTGAGTCAGGACCGTACAAGATCGGGTCTCCCGCCTTTATTCGTCCGCTTGCCAAGAGTCCGTTAACCACTGAAGGCAGTATCGTCGTGGGTGAGATAAATTGAACGGTACCATGCGCCACCGTGAATGCAAAAGAATCTTACCAGTTCCGACGTGAGGGACGCTCCAGACCTCGGTAATGGCATACTGCAAACCGACGGGATGTCAGAAGTCTCTTCAGAAGGGGAGCCGAAAGCCTCCGCACCTCTAATGGCTGGTCAACAGGATACTTGTTTTGGTCTCCCTCGCTTGAAGGTAATAGATTCAAGAATGTTCGGAACTAGGAACGGAACAGATTTTGTCATTCCGAAGCTCTGAGGTCCTTCCGGCCAGCGTCACATACCATCTCAAGACCTTCACCTGTGACGTTCGACAAAAGGAAGACTGGGCAAACCGATCTATAAAGCAGTTGTCAAACAGGTCGTGATGGCTTATGAACGACGCTTACCGGTCCTTGGTGAACACTTGGCTAAGTTGAATCGCTGTCTCGAGGTTTCGAACGAAGACCGGAGTCTTTCGGCAGCCTGGACTACGTAGAATCTTTTGCACCTGCTTCTTCGTCTCTGCTAAAATGTTCTCCGGAGTCATGTCGATCTAACGTGCCATGGATGAGACTCGTTTACTACTTGAAGTATATGATTAGACTCTTTGTTACCTTTGTTATTGCTACGACGACTGGAACCGAGAGAGCGAGCGCTACGGCTAAGTGCTCTTTAGACATTCCAATCATGCCTAAAGAGGAAATAAGCATCTATGTATTGAGATCATAAAGAACACGACCAACCGGCATTCCCTCCAACCATAAGCTACGTTGCGTACGCAGGAGTCAATAAAACACTTGGTCACTTGTCATAAAAGGAACGAGCGTACCAAAACGCAGTCGGGAGCGCCAGACGTCAAACCGAATAAGCTCGTCTTGAGATAGCGTTCATGCCCCGCCAAGTCGATGAAGCTCACAACTCGACTGGCTTGCATTGAAATTTCATCCCAACCCAATTTCTCCCGTCGAGCGGTAGCGGGTGCAAAAGCGGTCTTATCGAATCCCGAGTTAGCCTCAGCAGTTCCGATATGGTACGCTGGGTATATTGGCCTGCCATCGGCCGAAAACCCTAAGATCTCCATCCCGACGCTGCTCGTCCTCCCGGTCTCGATCTCGTGCTTGTGTCGGAACAGATTGACTCGCGCTTTGCCCCGCCCATCGTCCAACGCGCCGCGCGTTACGACACCGAGGGTGGTGCTCTTGCCTGAGTCCACGTTGCCGACGACCGCTACTCGGACTTCAATGGTGTCTTCGACGCCATTAGGCGGGAGGCGGAGCAGGTGAATGGAACGCGGTGGGTTATCGTGGGTGAATAGCGTGGTGTTCTACGGAATGTGTAGATGAAGAGATGTCATTTAGTCATTTAGCGTTCTGACCGGGTGCCGGGTAGCATGGGTCTTTGAGACACCGCGAGTAGGCCAGTACGTACATGACCACCAATCTCCTCCGCGACAGCCACTAACCGTTCCACCACAGCCTTATGAGTCTCAGTCAAAAGGTAGGATCCCGTCCAACCCGCCTCGACGGCCTTCTCCGGAGTTAACTCTGAAGCGGCGTTACCGGTCAGAGTGACGGGCTTGTCGTCACTTGCCCACACTTGAGGTAATGGCGGATGCAATCCGAGATGAAGAACAAATTC
>WSUD01000787.1:0-11350 GCA_019633495.1 Tulasnella sp. 427 | reverse complement strand
TGTTCTCAAAGTCACCAAAGTATCCGACCTGAGGACTGCAATCCACTTATTGAGTGTAAGTCGGCATACATCTGCGACGTATACTGCACTTTCGGTCTCCTGATCATTCCCCGTCAAAACAGACTTGCAAGACACTTTATAGAATTACCCATCTTCAATCGTTTTGGACAGACCAGCTTCACCCTTTATACTGGCTATTTCAGCCCCAACTGCCTCTTAACTTGGAATCCCTCTCGGTTCAAGAGCTGAAGGAACTTGCAACAACACCATACCGCTTCGAACAAAGAGCCATCAGCGGCGAGCTCTCCAACTTACCACTGTCGCAAGTGAATCTAGGCATTGGTTTTGGATATATTGCAGAGGCCAAACTTGTACCGGGTGGGAAATGGCTTATTACACTGAGCGCGGAGCGTGAGGAGGTTCCACAGGATGATGACGACGGACCTCTTCAAAGGTTTGTGCGTCTTTGGAGTATATCATCGCCTGCAGAGGAAAACATCAACTGTGTAGCAAAATTGGAGCTACCACCAGGAATTACTCCTGAAGAAGCATGCTTGCAACATGGAGACGACGACCTCGACTTGTTGGTTTTTGTCGCTGGGATCCGAACTGACGGCATTAATGGAGGGTGCGTGTGCAGTCTGTCCTCGTGTAATACATGAAGCTAATACTCCGCAACCCATCAGCTACATCAAAGTCTTTCTGGTTCAGTTAGGAGACGAAAATCCGCAGTTTTCGCTTGTGGCCAACCTGGAGATGGACAGGTTCTACACTGGCCTGACTCCACAGAATGGCAATATCAATCTTGCAGTCTGGGAAACTGAGCCTGCTCGCGTAGACGGCATGAATTGGAACTGGAAAACTGGGGTGCAAGTGCAAGCTTCTGGCCTTGAGCCAGGTCATACCAATGTCAGCAAATTGATTTTGTATGAGCTGATCAAAAGCTGATATTGTTTCCTTTCTAGCCCTGCTATATCGTCATCTCAGAGCCTCTATCTGTTACCTGGAATGCGGTGCGTTGCACCATAGACGTCCGTTGGTCGTCTACCTCGGATCGGCCAGGCGAGGTGGATCATCATGTCCCCGGTCTTTCGGAGTCCTTCCCCGACATTTCTCAAAGCTCGCAAATGTTTCCTGCGCTAGACGAAATCCGGACCCCGCACGGGGACACGCGTCAGATTGCTGTCCTCAATTTGGAGCGCGAGAGTATCCTGGTGGAGGTTGAGAAATTGGGCATGGGCGATATATCATTCACCAGATATGCGAAGGATAACTCCTACATGAAGGATCCATCCTATCCGGCTTCGCCGGATGGAAATCCTATGGAACGACCTTACAACATATTTCGAACCGTGCACGGTCACTTGATCAACATGGCGCCTTCGGGTCGCCTTACCATGTTTCTCGCGCCAGCCTCAGACCATCGGGCCCAAACGGAGAGTGGAGACAGTGTTTCATCATCTGCGTATGCGTGCAACACCGATACCGCGTTCCCCTTCATGTGTCCTTTCGCTGGCGTTGTAGGCTACGTTACCGAAGACCGCAAGTTGTTCATCTGGCGTATGTCGGGAGAAAATCTCTAGATAACCCTCTGCACAAGAGCTTTTCGCCCGATGCATACCTATTCTGATAGTTGATGTGTATTTCGCAAATCCTGTTTACATAAGCTAGTTTGTGTGTACCTTGCACGCGTCGTTCTCTACATGCTCCCCTTCACCTCAAGCATCCGATCTTAAGACTACAATAAACCTAATAGATGTAAACATTTTGATCGATTTGATGCTATTGACCGTTGTCAGGACCACGCGCCCCTTGCAATACCGGACCTCGGCAACATCCCAACACCGAAGCCCAACCCCCAGATACGTAGGAGGTTCTCACCCCACGCGGGGCCGATGCCTGCGAACTGCTGCGCCGTAGTCGTATCATCCGATCATCATCCCGATCTAGTCCTAATCTCGGCGATCTACTGTAATGCCGAACCACTATGTATATAATCCGTAGACGTTGAAGAGCCTAACTCTCCAACGTAGCAACAATAACCATCCCTGCCCTGAACCTCGCACCTAGTCTCCGTAACACTAGCATCTTGAACCCCTCCGTCCCTTAGTCCTCCTGCTACGTGGAGACCTAAGCCCCCAGCCCCAAGTCCTGACAGTTTGCTACGTTCTCGTAGCTTACCTCTCCACCAACCACGCCTTTCGAATATTTCGCCAGCGTAGAAGACTTTTGGCTCGAATTTGTCCACCTGCAACGCCTACACTTCTTCCTCGCCCAATACCTCCTAATCGTCTGGTACTTTGACCAGTTCTACCGAAGAACTGTTCACCGCGTCGTTTGCGACTACCTGGCGTGGCGCAACCGACTAAACTATCTGCAACGGAACCGCAAGTAAGCTGGACCATTCAGACAGTTACGCCGTCGCGTACAGTCACGTGGCACACGGAAGTGCAAAAGCCTGCGGTCCGCAACACAACCAACACCGCAAGACCCCCCCAACTCCCGAGTGCAAACCAGCACGAACCACCATCGCCCACCCAGAAATTAGATACTACAAGTGCTGCTGCCGTTGCGAACACGAAAGCACCATTCACCCTACCACCGTCGAAGAGAAGCGGAAGAAGAAACCCGTCGCTCCAATCCAACCCGTCAATTCAAGCTGGTCCAACCCGACCATCGTCTTCATCGACCGACCCGACCCCCCAAACCCTAAACGAAAGACATTCAAAGACGCCCCGTGGGCCAAACTACGACCTGGATCGATTCCGCCTGCCAGACGTACCTGAGATCGTCAGGGAGCAAGAAGTAATAGACTTCATCAACACAGCCGTGGATCTCACTTACCGGATCACCTGAAATAACCCGAACATCATCCAGACGTGCAGGAAAACCGGCAACAGGAAGCCGTCTACAAAACCAGTCTATAAGAAGCCCCAACCATCAATCAAGAAACAAAACCGAAGCAAAAATACGTACATCAACACGCCACCCCAGCTCAACCGGGAACCGGTCCCCAACATCTGGCTGTGGAACCACCGAAACTACCACCCTACCACCAGCTCGAACAACTTCTGGGGAAACTGGAACCCAGCCCGAACTCTCGACAGGCGAAACGTCTTCCGGTGGCAGCAAGACGTCCGAGAAGCAGCAGAAGCGAACTTCAACGGCACGAGATCCCTCCGTCAATAGACCCGACGCCTACAGACGTTTGCTCGAGGAAATCAGGAGAAAGTACAGAGACCACAACTACTTTCTCGGATTAGAACAAGCCAGTACCCGAAGTTATCAGCTCCAACTCGGATATTGTGATAAATCGGTTCGAACTCGTATTTGTAGAATTTTTCCACGCTCGCTTTTTTCTTGGGACCACAGCACCCTCCACGTTCCGTACCCGCCACGTAAATTCCAAAAAGCTTTGTACTATCAATCCTGTAAAGGTTGGACTAAAGACCAAGTTCTCGACTATTTAATAAACAACTAGAAGTCCAACTCCACATGTTCGTCCCAAGGTCCTCGGCACCGACTCGGGCAAGGCCCACAGGTGGACGGACACCAAGCACGGCGCCGGTCAGACAACCAGGAAGAAGCGAGGAACTAGAACCGGAGGATAGCCATCACCCAGAACTAGGCGAAAGCCCAACCATACCACCTGTGGATGCATCCACGAACGTCCCCCCTGCGGGCCAGGAGCGTCCGTCCAGTCCAGATTTCAACGGGCCACCAAACCCAAACATACCACCAGCTGATCCGGAACCACCGACGAATTCAGGACCCCTCCCGAATACCAGAGCCGATGCGGAAGCCTTATACATCGGCGACCAAGATACCCGACCGACAGTCTCGTTCGAATTACCAAATCTCCCCGGGCTCGACTCCCCGCCGCTCAAAGATGAACCGTTGTCACCCGTATGGCCAAGCCCACCCTGGCGCGCGCCATCGCTACCAAAACAACCCCCTACAGACGAAGAACTGCTTGCGATCAAGGACAAAATGACAAAGGACTGGGAGAAGGTGTGGGTCGACCTCCAACAAGCCATGGGGTCGGAAAAATCCGAACGGTTCCGGCAAGACATGCTGGAAGCTATTGGAGGCACCAGCCGAGGAGGCACAGTACCCCCGTACCAACCAAGAACCTTCGCAAATATCGGCTACATCCCTCCAAACCCATATGCGCGATACACACCAGCGCCATCCTATCGAACCCCTACACCATTTCCGGCACCGTCCAAAACGCCAACGCCGTACCCACCCCCGAAGACAGGACCGCAACCAGGAAAGAGTGGGCCACCTTCTGGAGGCGGAGGGCCCCCAGGAGGAGGACCACTTGGCGCGCGAGGGCCTTCTGGAGGCGGCGGACCTCCCGGAGGCGGACCGCCGGGTGGAGGACCAGGAAGACCAGCAGTAGCGGGAGCAGGCCGACGAGCGATCTTCCGAAGAGGATTCTGGGATATCGCCCAGGGCGCCTGGACGGCGTCTCTGACACCAGGAGGAGGGCCAAACGACTCACCTAAAATTGCGGTACCGGAGAAATATGACGGCATCAGCAAGGGGCCTAAAGCCGAAGAATTCGTCGCCAAATGCGAGTCCTATTTCCGTTTCAAAGCCCACCTATTCAACGACGACGCCGACCTCATCGCCTGGGCTGTGCTGCTTTTGACGGATCGAGCATGGTCCTGGGTCCAACCAATCCTCACCAACGGGAACGATATTCGCGCACAGAACTGGGCCGCGTTCATACACGCGTTCGACCTCAATTTCGGAGAACACGACACGGAGGGAAAATCCGAACAGAAAATCCGCGAACTAAAACAAACACGGTCGGCAGCCGATTACACCAGCGAATTCAACAACCTAGCGGTCCGAATCCAGTGGAATGACCAGGCCCTCATTGATCAATATAAGAGAGGCCTAAAGACGGAAATCATGAAGGCCAGCGCAATAGTCCCTTGGCCCAATACACTCCGGGAGGTCCAAGAACGAGCCGTCTATATGGACGACGAACTATTCAAAGCCAAACGCCTCGAGGGAAGAATGCCGAACACGACCCTACAGACACGACGACCCTTCGCCACACGAACCCCAACAAACCAGACACAAACTCAAACTCGGACCACCCCAACCACTAATCGACAATGGCAGCCCCGGAACACAAACCCGATCACGGACGCGCAGAGAAAGGAGCGCCGTGAAAAGGGACTATGCCTCTATTGTGGCAAGGGAGGTCACTTTGCACGTAACTGCCCAAACAAAACCAATATCTTGATGGCCCAAATCCAAGAAGAAACGTCTCTGGAAGACGAAACCAATCTCGACCCCTTTGATCAGGGAAAAGAATCCACTCAGTAAAGAAGGCCGTGCCTTTATTGAGCAACCGGTTTGATACCCTCACTGCGCAACTCGAAGACAATACCCCAGTTTCACTCAACTCTCTCTCATGTAACGCTCTTGACTCAAATGGAATAGGACCCGACGAAGGTCGGGACTCTAGCGCGCGATGGTTGGGGCGCCCTAGTCAAATACCCAAGAAACACCCAAATCAACCCTTCGAGCTACGAGTAAGGATTGGAGAAAACCAAGACACGACCTTAGCCTTGTATGACCCTGGAGCTACAGCCAATTTCGTCCACCCATCTGCCTGCCAGCTGTTTGGCCTCACTATGCAAAATACAACACCAAAACGACTTACGAACATCGACGGAAGCGAAAACAAAATCGCGAAAGTCACACAAGAAACCGTCGCAAGGCTCACTATAGGAAGCCACTCCTCCGAAGAAACCTTTCTGCAGGCAGAGATCGGGAAGTACGGACTGGTCCTAGGACGGACATTCGTCAGAAAACATCAACCGATAGTGGAATGGTCAGAAGATGAACCAGATCGCATTGTATTTGCGTCACGACAATGCTCCCAAGACTGCCTACCACAACCCATGGACGCCTATGGCGAGATCGAACCACAGGCCCCCGAATCCATCCATATGCAATTCACCGACGCAATCCCCGAGCAACTACACCAGGAAAACACCGAGAAGTGGGTCGAAGACCTCATCATTGCCACCACCACTTCACACTCTGCCAGAATTGCGAATGAACAACCTAAGGAAAAGAAAGCAATCGAAGAAACCGTCCCAAAGAAATTCCACGACTTCCTCGAGGTCTTCGAAGAACCAAAAGAAGGCACACTACCACCGCACCGACCTTATGACTGCGCCATCGACCTGGAGGAAGGCAAGAGCCCACCGTTCAAACATATATACAACCTATCCCCGGAAGAACTGAAGGCGCTCAAGGAACAGCTCGAGGACGCGAAACAGAAAGGATGGATCCGTGATTCACATTCATCCGCAGGAGCCCCGGTCCTGTTTGTGAGAAAGAAGGACGGAAAGCTGCGATTATGCATCGACTACCAGGGACTCAACGCTATCACGAAGAAAAACAGATATCCGTTACCCTTACCTTCGGAAATCATGGATCGAGTAGGAAAGGCCAAATATTTCACCAAACTAGACCTTCGATCGGGATACCACCTCGTACGGATCCGGGAAGGCGACGAATGGAAAACGGCCTTCCGAACAAGATACGGGCACTTCGAATATACAGTCATGCCTTTCGGCCTAACAAACGCCCCAGCAACCTTCCAACACTTCATGAACGACGTATTCCGAGATCTGTTAGACGACTGTGTCATTATCTATCTGGACGACATCCTCATTTTTGCGGAAACCTTGGAAGAACTCGAACACAAAACAAAGGAGGTCCTGCAAAAGATGCAAGAACCACCACTTATCATGCAAACCCGAAAAATGCGAATTCAACACAACCAAGATCGAATACCTGGGCTTTGTCATTGGACCTGAAGGAATCACAATGGATAAAGCCAAAGTCAACGCCGTCCTCGAATGGCCAAGCCCAAAATCAGTTAAAGAAATTCAAACGTTTCTCGGCTTTGCCAACTTCTACAGAAGATTCATTCACGGTTATAGCCACCTCTGCCGACCCATCAACGACTTGTTGAAGAAAGGAGTCAAGTTCGAATGGGGCAGACGACAAGAAGAAGCCTTCGAAAGCATCAAACGAAAATTCGCTACAGCACCAGTATTGGCATGGCCAAACTTCGATAAACCCTTTGTCGTGGAAACAGACTCGTCGGACTTCGCGCAAGGAGCAATACTATCCCAAGAACAAGACGACGGAAAACTCCACCCGATCGCCTACTCTTCAAAAACCCTAACAGATGCGGAAATGAATTATGACATTTACAATAAGGAACTTTTGGCAATCTTCAAAGCTATGAAAGAATGGAGACATTACCTGCAGGGCGCAAAAGGAAAAACCGTTGTCTACACGGATCACCACAACCTCCAGACCTATGCAACTACCAAGATCCCGAACGGACGACAGATCCGTTGGTCGCAATATCTAGAGCACTTCAACTATATAATCAAGTACCGACCAGGCAAATACTCAAGACCCGACGGCCTGTCAAGGAGGCCAGATCACGAACCAAAGGAGGGGGCTAAAGACAAGCTAAAAAATATCCTGGACCAAACCCATTTCGACGAAGAATCATTCGAAATCGATGCTCTGGCCTCCGTCGCGATTGAAGATACAACAATCCAAGAACTCATCGATCAGAGGTCCCGGAAAGACCCTGCCCTCAACACTATCTTCGCCTGGTTTGAACAAGAGAACTCGGCCGCCAAGAAAGAGATTAAGGAGACATTCAGCAAATACCGGAAGATAGGGGGGACCCTAGTGTACGATAACCGAATCTACGTCCCAAACGACGACGAGATCAAACGACAAATACTGCAATCAAGACACGATGCACCCCTAGCAGGCCACCCTGGGAGGAAGAAAACCCTCGAACTAGTCGGAAGAGACTACTACTGGCCATCAATGACCCGTTATGTACACACCTACGTCGACGGATGCGACGAATGCCAAAGAACGAAGCCGAGCACGCAGAAGCCGAGCGGAGCTCTGCAACCTCTGGAAGCACCGGAGGGACCCTGGACCGACGTCACCAGCGACATGATCACAGGACTACCCCTAACCAAGAAAAAGCACGATGCCATCCTGACAGTGGTGGATCGTTTTACAAAAAGAGCCCACTTCATACCGACAACGACAAAGTTAGACGCCATGGGCACGGCAGATCTATTCACCAACCATGTCTGGAAATTACACGGACTCCCGACAAGAATAGTTACGGACCGCGGACCGAATTTTCACTCCAAGTTTATCAAAAGAGTATACGAAAGACTAGGAATCGAACCAAGAACCTCGACGGCATACCACCCACAGACCGATGGACAATCGGAAAGAGCCAACCAAATCATCGAGCAATACCTCCGGATCTATACATCACAGAGACAAGATGACTGGGATCAATGGCTAGCCCTCGGAGAATTCGCGTACAACAACACAAGACATGCATCAACGGGAGTGACCCCCTTCTTCGCGGATATAGGAAGACACCCGGCATACACCCCTAAACGAATTAATAAGCAAGGCGAAGACTTACCAGCATCCGACGAATACCTGGCTCGGAGAGCGCAAGCGGAAGAAGACATTCGAAGTGCATTAAAACTAGCGGCGGAAGAACACAAAAAATACTACGATCAACGAATCACAGAAGCACCTCCGTACGAAATCGGAGAGAAAGTTTGGCTATCGAAAAAGGACCCCCTGAGTGGGAAAGAGGCCATCACCACAACTAAGCCGTCGCAAAAACTCGAGCATAGACGTTTCGGACCCTACCCCGTCGTCAAGAAAATTGGCAACAAGGCTTATGAGCTCAAACTACCTGCGTCCATGAAAATCCACCCAGTGTTCCACGTGTCTCGCCTATCCAAGTTCAAATTGGATACCATCCCCGGCCGCACTCCGAGACCCCCACCACCTGTCGAAGTCGACGGAGAAGAAGAATACGAAGTCGAGCGCATCGAAGACTCACGCTGGGTGAAGACACGAGGACAACCCCGCTTCGAGTATCTTGTCAAGTGGAAGGGGTACGACGTCTCCGAAAACTCCTGGAATAAGCTAGCAGACACCACCCATGCCGACGAGGCTATCCGGGAATTCCATGACAAGAACCCCAAGGCTCCACACCCTGATCATCCTCCGCTTCAGGAGCGTCGTCGATCATAGAGAGGGGCAACTGTCAGGACCACGCGCCCCTTGCAATACCGGACCTCGGCAACATCCCAACACCGAAGCCCAACCCCCAGATACGTAGGAGGTTCTCACCCCACGCGGGGCCGATGCCTGCGAACTGCTGCGCCGTAGTCGTATCATCCGATCATCATCCCGATCTAGTCCTAATCTCGGCGATCTAATGCCGAACCACTATGTATATAATCCGTAGACGTTGAAGAGCCTAACTCTCCAACGTAGCAACAATAACCATCCCTGCCCTGAACCTCGCACCTAGTCTCCGTAACACTAGCATCTTGAACCCCTCCGTCCCTTAGTCCTCCTGCTACGTGGAGACCTAAGCCCCCAGCCCCAAGTCCTGACAACCGTGCTCAATATGCACGATGTCTACCCCCGAAACAGACTTGCAAGACATTATACCGATCTAATACAATCGCTTTAGGCAAATTTCTGATGGTCTGAATGCATGAAAGTTCAGGGGCCTTTGGGAACAATTATCCGGATTGGTGATCTCCTTCATTAGTCAGCATTGGCGAAGTCGAACCCCACCTCCCCATCAATAGTCGTCCGTCTGCATACTGTACCTATTAATATCACCTTGACAGTATCGATGGCGCTATGATTCTTTTTTCTCTTCGAATTATCAGATACCTTTGCGCTATCCGATCATATCCGAGGTGGAGGCTTCCGATGCTGCCATTTGGCACCACATCCACATCCGCAGGTGGAGGTTCATGACAGAGAGTTTTGCTTCTGCTGAACTGTCTTCAAACGGTCTCGCAATTTGTCAGAGGGAGTCTTAAAAGCCAAGAAAGATGCCCCAAACATTCTCTGATGGTAGGGGGTACATAAAAGATGGAGTTGGAACTTGAAAGAGGCCAAATCCTCATCATTCACCTCATCACTCAAAACACTACCCTCTCCTCAGAAATGACCGAAAAACTCTCCGTCTTCATTCTCGACGGCCCTGGCTACATCGGGGGCTCCGCCCTCGTCGACCTCAAGCCACGGCACACAGAGGCGCGGTTCGTCACGCTCGTCCGGAGACAATCGGGGCCTTTCAGCGGGACAGGCCTTCTTGTCAAAGAGCTTGACGGCGTATTCCACAACGACAAGGTCTACGATGTAAGAGAAAAGCTTCTAGAGATTTAGCGCGATCGAATAGGCTGATAAGATTAAACCATCACAGGATAGTAACGTGGAAGACATCAAAGGGATCCCGGACGATGCTTTCCATCGCAATGTAGACCTCGAGTAAGTAGGATAGTCTCTTTGCTGTTCGGGTGAACACTGACAACGAGTAAACAGTATTCTCTTTGCTAATGAACCGGGACCAATTGATGCGTATATCGTCGCTCCGTGTACAGTTTACGGAAAAAGCCGAGGTCCTTTACCACGATGTCAGTATTGATTTCGGATCTTTGCCTGATTGGACTGGCTCACTCGTGAACTTCAGTGTCCATTCAAATCAATGGTCTCATTAAACTAGCTCTTCGTCGAAAAGAGCTCGTGCAAGTTGGACCGTCGGCGAATGTGTGGAACTCGGTTCACATCGACGACCTCAGCACCTTCAACGCCCTGCTTTTCGACTATGCTTTGTCCGGAGAAGACAAGAGCACGGACTCCTTCGAGCGGTTCTACTGGGTCAGCGGAGAAGAATACGTTTGGGGCGATGTAGCGAAGGAATTGGCGAAGCTACTATATGCAGCGGCGCCATTGAGACGCCGACTCCCAAGCCGTGCTCCGCGTTTCCCGAGGCATCGGCAAGCCATTCTCCAGCGGAGCCTCTCAACGATGATTGAACGGATACCACAGAAATTTGAGGCGTTTATGTCTGTAGCTAATTAGGATGACATCTTTCTGCGCCAAAGATAGGGCGGCTCGTCAACGGCTTCATCGACTGCGTGTCGTCCAGGATGGTTAAGGGGGAAAAGGGCTCCATCCCTGCTTTCACTGCAAGTCAAAACCTTCCCGCGTCGATCAAGTGTCGATGATTTTGGGTAAGGGATTGCCGTCCACAGGAAATCAATGAGTGGATTTACGTTCGAACAATCGGGTTTAAGCTAAAGGAAAGGTCGACATGAAACAACAAACGTAGCACAGATGGGCTATAGCTAGGTACTTGCAGATGTAGGCTGATACGGCACGCCGAGAGACTCGAGCAACGTCGGTGGAGGAATAGGTCGAGCCTCCT
>WSUD01000785.1:0-11393 GCA_019633495.1 Tulasnella sp. 427 | reverse complement strand
CTGGTGCGGTTCGAACCAGTTGAGAAGGCGGCGGAGGAGCAGAGGCGTAGCCCTCTATTCGAAAATGATGATGGGGAAGCGAGATTTTACGGGCAAGGCGTGCGGCAGCGGCCTCGGCGGCCTTGGCGACCTCAGCAGTAGCAGCCACCTCAGCAACCGCAGCAGCGGCAGCGGCGGCATCAGCTTCGGCTTTCTTGAGATCCAGAGCAGCCAAATGAGCAGCCCAGGTGATGGGGCAGATCAGCCACGCATCGACGGCGGGGATCCACTCGATAGGACCGCGGCCTTTCTTCCAGCGATTCTTGCCACTCTTCTCATCGACCTCTTCTTCCTCCTCCTCGACATAGATGGTCTCCTCAGTCCCATCCGGGTGGACGATGCTCTTGGCGACGGGCTTCGCCTTGCGGATGCCGCGGCGAGATTCGTTGGGATGAGAGCATACAAGAAGGCGGCGAGCGCATTGTCTGATAAAGAGACAATACGCAGTCAGATATTGCAAAACAGGATTTGGTGATTCAGGGTGGATACTTACTTGCAAGTTCGGGGACCTTCAGGAAGTTCATGATCTCGAGGATGAGGAGCTCGTTGAATGCAAGCAATCTGCAATTACAGATGGGTAAACACTTTCCGCGCGGTACCGTAGAAATCAACTCACTTTACGTTGCCTGCAGAAGGCGCAAGCCAAAAATGGCTTCCTCTCCACACCCATTACAGCAGCCGCGACGCTTGCTGCATCTGCTTCCCTCCTCTCCACCGCCAAGTCCTTGCCCTCGTCTTCGGAATTCGAGAGCCCGATCGTTTGGTGCTGAAACGGCTTGTTTGCCGCGGAGTGACCAGCGGTCCTTTGCTCAGCTGGAGCCGAGGACGGAACGAGATGGTGAGGTTGATTATCGTGACAGTGGCCTTGAGTATCGTGATGATCTTGCTCCGCGAAGATTGAGGGAGGGCGCGTTAACGGGTGGTCCTTAGGATATGGCGCGGACTGCTGCTTCCTCTGGTGTGTACGAGCCTTGACCCTCGCCTTGTGGGACGCCGGGGAACTCAAGTTGGCGTTCCCAACATCGACGTGAAGCCCGACCGCTCGCCGAATGTGGTTGGATATCTTGATCGCCTCGATGTGCCGGACCAAGACATCGAATTCCGCGGCAGTTCGAGAGGGTGAGAGGCGGTTGGACGGCTGTTGCTGCTGGGGAGCGGATGGAGAGAGGTCAGGCATGATGGCTGAGCGACCGAGAGGGAGAGCCTGATTTTGAGCTTGGGAACGAGGGTGAGCCGTGGTGGTTGACGAACAAAGTGGAACGGGGAGAGGCTGGTTGGGAATAGGAGCTCGGACCTTGACAGCTCTTTTGACAATCGGGACATCTGCTCGGACTTCGTGAGGAGCATACGCCTGCTCAACCTTCTGTTGATGGTGTTGAGCATGCTGGTGGTGGCGATGGATTGGCTCACTGTGGGCGATGGGAGTCGACCGGGTCGAGGAAACGTCGGCCCACCCAGCGAGAGAGGACGTGCGAGTTGGCGTTGCTGCTACGGGAGCCTGAGGTTGTTGGGGCTGCATGCAGACCGTAACATCGGTCGAAGAATTCGTGATGATGTAATTTGAAGTGGAATCGGGTTGGAAGGGGTGGACCGGCGCGGAGGTCCGAGCTTGTTGCTGATGATGGTGCTGAGCTTCAGCCTCGCACGACGGCTGAGGAGCAATGAGCGAGCTGGATGCGGGTAAGGCGTACTGCTGGTTCTGGGATGGGATTGCTCCATTGAGGATCGCCATCGACTGTGGAAAGCGAAACAGAGAAGAGGGGAAAGCGAATAGTGGATCGCCGCACGTGCCCGAAGGAGAACATGAAGTGGAAGTGTAAAAGAGAAGCGGTCCCGTTGAGCACACCTTGTTATTCGAACCAAGATGCAACGATTTACGTACCTTTGACGAGCCCAATGGTGTTTGCTGGTACATGTCCGTCTGGTACAGCGAATCGGAGGGCGAGGTCGGTGAGTACATCTGGCCTTGGGAAACCGTATTGCCGGTCTGCGCATGGGGTCGGGTGAGTTTGAGAAACTGATGCTGCTGAACCTGAGCGTTGGCGTCGCCCTGGAAAGCGACCTGGGCGTAGACGGTTTGTTGGTGGTCCTCAGTATATTAGAACCTCCTGTACACCCGTTTAGTACTACGAATAGTAATACGGATACGTACCGAGCTTCCAGCGAGCTGGACAGACAGCAGGTCGAAGCTGACTTGACGAATTTTCCCGATTTGGAAAGCGGTAAACAAACCACGTCTAAAGGAAAGGAGCCCAAAAGACCAGCGCCCAGCTCCCCAGAGGACTATCGCTATGAAGGAAAAATCCTGATGAGCGAGCGCAGCAAGTGTATTCAATATCCCAACACAGACAGAACTAGAGAAATCAAGTTATTGCATGGCCTTAGACAGGTCTGCGCGACGACGGAAATAGAGGACCATTGGCTGCACCCAGAGGACAAAGGATCTCCAGACGCCCAAAGAGTGTTAGCTAAATTAGCCGAGGTCCTCGAACGTAGAGAAGCAAGGCAATCCGGGCGTTATTACATTGTCAAGAAGGCACTAAAAGAGCTAATCTCGGATCTGCGCAACATGGCCACCTATATTGGGATGAATACCGAGAAACCTCTCCCAATGGTCCCAGTCTGGCCAGGACGACTACGTACGACCAAAGATCTACAAGCAGGAGAATATTCGTACGATGAAATAGAAGAACTATGCATCCTATACCGTCATCAAGTCGAAACTTGGATGGCAAAAGTATCAGAATCAGGAGACATAACAAAGACCCAGCGCATTACGTTCCTACCTAGGGATATACAAGAGCACTGGAACGAGTTCCACTATACTAGTAAATCTCTAGAAGAAGATTATAAGGAAGCCTTCCCGGAAGACGACGACGACGAGCTGGAAGCAAATGAAACGGCGTATTTGACCTCAAATGATATTTACGCCGGCGAAAGGATCAGGACTACGCCTAGAGCGACGATCGATCGTCTAGACGAACCCTATGATCCGTTGGAAACACCCAGAAGAAGTCGACGAGCTGAAGAAAAGCCGGAAGACTCACGTCGAGCGTTTCGCCCTGAAAACTCCGGAACGCCCCGCCCAGCCCCAGGATATATCCAGACCCCTGCACGAACCATCCCAGACTTCCTAGCGAATTGTAATAGAGGTCAGCGACTTAATGATTTGTTTGCTCCCTCACGATTCGCGCAGGCGACTTCTACTGTTCAAAAGGGTGCAGGTCAAGCCCGGCACCCCCAAGGATATAGCGTGCGCTACGACGCTCCTGACGGACTACCCAGCAATTTGGACGACTCGTCCAGCTTGGACAGCCGATCCCGACGACCAGGAGGAGGAGCTGGAGGCTTTGGAGGACCACCAGGTCGTGGACCAGGTGGAGGATACCCCGGACGAGGACGAGGAATTCCTCGAGTACCGTTTAACCCGCCCCAACGTCGCGGAAACCCCGGCGGCCCGCCTGGAGGATCTGGAGGATCCGGAGACGAGTATAGTTGGGACGGAAGCGATGGGTATGGAAATAGATATTGGTATTTCACTCAGCGAAAACCGGTAAAACTCGATGTACCCCATATCGAGATGAAATTAAAGCCTGACCACATTGACAAATGGGACGGAGACGCAGATAAGATCATCGACTGGCTGGAAAGTATCAATTTCTTAGCCGAGCGATTGCCGATCATCTGGAAGCAATTGGGCAGCGTAGTACCCATTCGGTTTAAGCGCCATGCCAAAGTATGGTGGCAGAGTCTTCCCCAGGACAGGAGAACGGCTGCTTCTGCTACTTGGGACTCCCTTAAAGCGGAAATAAGAAGCTACTATATGGGACGCTCCTGGTTGGACCGACAGAAACTCAAAGCTAAGAATGCCATCTACCGGGACGTCACGGCGCCCAAGGAGAAACCGTCTGAATATTATATTCGGAAGCTCAAGTTACTACGTACAGCCGAGTCGTATACCGATACTGAGCTTATCCTGGCAATCATGGAAGGAGCGCCTAAATATTGGCACTCCATCATCGATACATCGGCACTTCGTCGCACCGTGGATCTACAAGACAAGATCATTTATCACAGAGATGCCCTAATGTACGGACCCGGAAGCTCCGCCGACGGATACGAAAGGCTCGAAAGACGTATTCGAGCGATGGAGCAAGGACGGAATGTGAGGTTTCAGACTAAAGTCAATAAGGTGGAAACCCGTAGACCGACTAGTAGGCCGCCCAAGAAGGAGATAGACCGAAAGAACGCCCACGCGCATCTTATCGGTTATCATAAAGACATGGAGAAGCCTCCCTTCCCTAGAGACAACCGAACGATTGCTAAAGAAAAGACTCCGGAGGAGAAAGGAGCTCGTCCGTGCCGGCATTGCGGATCGCCCAAACACTGGGATAATGAATGCAAGTACGCCCGGAAAGGAGCTAAACACGTCATAACCCACTTCACTAGCCCTTCGGAAGACTACGTTGAAGCCATGAGCGCTTACGAAGAAGCCTACTTGGAGGATTCGACGGAGGAAGAAGAAGATATGCAAGACTGGGGGGATAATGGAGTGCCCGAGGACGAGATTGAAGATCCAGAGTCCGATTCGGGAAACTAGAGCACCCTCAGTCGTCGAAACTCAAGAATGACTCGATACTGGGGGGATCCGAGAAAGTTCCCGACCAATTGCTCAATAAAATCGCGATGTCGACCTCTGTCACCGCTTTTTCGCCCGAAAACACTGAACAGACGGCTGAGACGACCGTCTGCCAAACCGCCTCCACCACTCCCCATTCCGAAACCCTCATAAATCTCAAAAGACACATGTCTAGACCCGCTGGATTTTCTTTCCTAGGGTCTAAAGCTACTACCGTGCCGGCCCGAATTAATGGAATTGATACTAAAGTTATTATCGACTCCGGATCGAACATCATACTCATATCAAGCACCCTGTGGAACTCTATGAATCCCAAACCTCGACTACGAACAGGACATAAGGTTAACTTAATACAAGTTACTGGAAAATCCACCATCTCGGGCTTCGCCGAGCTCTCAGTAGAGTTTCCCACGCCTCAAGGACCAGTGCAAATGGTGGTCGAGGCGTACGTAGTCAAAGGAATGAACACGCCTTTCCTACTAGGAAACGACTTCGCAGACCAATATGCGCTGTCGCTAGTTAGAAAAGAAGATCAGACGTGGATTCTGCTAGGCGATACTGGAAGAAAAGTCGCTGTACAAAATTCAGTGGGCCCTAAGCTACAAGACGACGAAGGAAAGGTCTTCGGAGTAATCAGATCACGACTAGCTAAGAAAAGGAAGATCCGAAAGGCTCCTAAGTCACTAGATATACCTGTTCGAGCAAGAAGAACATGGTTAATCCAGCCAGAAACAATGGCGATGATACCGGTTGAAGTCTCATTCCCCTGGGGGATAGACCACCTACACATAGAAAAGGTCATGACAGCTCGCAAAGGAGACTCGGACCTGTATGGGGCACCCGATTCGATCATCCACAAAGATTCTGCGTATCTTCAAGTAGCGAACTTCACGAGCAATCCAATACGGATTCAACGCGGGGAGCTCGTGGGAATCGCCCATGACCCTCGACTATGGCTCGATCGATGGAACGCCTTGAAGCCAACGGAGGAAGATGACAGATTCGTGCACGCCTTGGCGGTGCGAAGCATGTTGAAAGAAGTCAAACAAGCACATTTGAATGAAGAAAGAGGAGAAGACCCGGTCGAAGGCGGGCCAAAGACCAGTGAAAGCCCAGAACCGGATCCGATCATGAAGGAAGACCTTCTAACGACGGTTGACATACCGGAACACCTCACGTCTGACCAAAGAAAGCGATTAGAGGAGGTAGTTCGACGAAATGAGAAGGCGTTCGGACTAGATGGACGACTGGGCGAATATCATGCCAAAGTCAGGATCAACCTTCGCCCGGACACCCGCGAGGTCTCCCTCGCTCCTTATTCCGCGTCACCTGCTAAGAGAGAGGCCATCGATAAGCAAATGGACTCCTGGATCTCTCTAGGAGTCATTGAGCTGTCAGAAAGTCCTTGGGGCTTCCCTGTGCTCATTGTATATCGAAACAACAAGGCCCGCATGTGTATCGACTATCGAAAGCTCAACGCGGTCACCATTCCCGATGAATATCCATTGCCAAAGCAATCGGACATCATCCAGTCACTTACAGGGTCGCAATGGCTTTCTTCCCTCGACGCCCTCTCAGGATTCACCCAGCTCGAGATAGAAGAAGCAGATCGACCTAAAACCGCCTTCAGAACCCACAGAGGACTCTACCAGTTCCGACGAATGCCATTCGGCCTTCGGAATGGGCCCTCAATCTTTCAACGAGTAATGCAGAACGTCCTAGCGCCCTACCTTTGGATGTTTGCGCTTGTTTACATCGACAACATCATCGTCTATTCCAGGACGTTTGAAGAGCACCTGAATCATCTAGATGCAGTTTTAAGTGCTATAGCTAAGGCGAATTTGACATTGGCACCGAACAAGTGTCACTTAGGATACCAATTGCTGCTATTACTCGGGCAGAAAGTATCTCGTCTAGGCATGAGCACCCATAAGGAAAAAATAAGCGCCATCCTAGATTTAGACGTTCCTAGAAATGTTAGCGAGCTTAGAACCTTCTTAGGAATGGTGGTATACTTCTCTGGGTATATTCCTTTCTATGCTTGGATAGTCGCTCCGCTTTTCGCTCTGCTTAAGAAGGACGTCAAGTGGGAATGGGGCGAAATGGAGCTCAGAGCTTTCGAATTAGCTAAAGAAAGCTTGATCAACGCTCCAATCCACGCCTACGCTATCCCAGGGAAGGGATTCAGACTATACACAGACGTCTGCGACGAAGGATTGGCTGGAATCTTACAGCAGATCCAACCTATCCAGATCAAGGACTTAAAAGGAACCAAGGTCTTCGACAAGCTCAAAAAGGCCTTCGACGAGAAGAAACCAGTGCCGAAGCTCGTTAATATATTCTCCAAGGATCATGAAAGCGAAATGCCGGAAGCAGAATGGGGAGAGAGCTTCGGAGAGACCGTCGTTCAGGTCGAGCGCGTCATAGCCTACTGGTCCCGGATATTAAAGTCCGCTGAACGGAACTACTCGCCTACAGAGCGCGAGGCGCTGGCGTTGAAAGAAAGTCTTATCAAGTTTCAACCTTACATAGAGGGAGAAAGGTTGATAGCTATCACTGATCACGCCGCACTCACTTGGAGTAAGACGTACCAAAATATAAATCGACGACTACTCACCTGGGGAACAGTCTTTGCTGCCTACCCGGAAATGCATATCGTACATCAAGCGGGACGAGTGCATTCCAACGTTGATCCTGTCTCACGTCTACGACGTCGAGTCCCTCCACAAGAAGGGCCGGTAATCGACGATTCAAAGGCGTTGGCCCTAGACGCTCAAGATGAC
Source organism: Tulasnella sp. 427 (assembly GCA_019633495.1). Classification (NCBI taxonomy): domain Eukaryota; kingdom Fungi; phylum Basidiomycota; class Agaricomycetes; order Cantharellales; family Tulasnellaceae; genus Tulasnella; species Tulasnella sp. 427. The sequence continues at coordinate 3,932 of WSUD01000785.1, read as the reverse complement.
CCGTTGGACCAGCTCTACAATGAAATGGCGCCCGGGTATGAAGAACGAGTGTTGCGATTGATGAAGGAACTCGCCGAGAAGAGTAAACACTTGAAGATACAGTCTCAGATTGAAAGATACAAAGTAGACGTCAATCCGGGAATAAAGGTCGCCGTAAACGTTGCCCAGACCATCAAAACGACGGTGGCGATCGAAGAAGACGAGAAAGAAGCCTTCGTAGACGGATATGAGAAGGACGAATACTTCAAAAAAGTCAGAGAAGGTATATCTAAAGAAGTCAATTGGCGGAATCCGACTTGGCCGCAATATTATGCCGAGGAGGGGCTAATCTACTATACGGACTGGGAAGGAAGAGGACGACTATGCGTCCCCAAGTCTAAGCGAACAGAGATCATGCAAGAAATGCACGATTTAATAAGCCAAGGAGCCCATCAAGGGTATGCGAAGACATATAACCTCATCGCTTCAGTATATTACTGGCCAAGGATGAGCAGGGATGTGAAACTCTACGTACGAACCTGTGACCTATGCCAGAAGGTCAAGGCTCGATGACACGCCCCCTACGGCTATCTAAAGTCGATTCCCATTCCTTCTCAACCATTCGAAATGGTTACAATGGATTTCATTACGGAATTGCCTGCTAGCGGGGGCTACGACACGGTGCTTACCATTGTTGACAAGCTAACTAAGCTTGCTTTGTTTATTCCCACTACTTTGGGTCTAGACGACGTAGGAACCGCCCGACTGTTTTTCCAACATGTATGGAGTTTATTCGGCTTGCCTAGGCAGGTAATAACCGATTGAGACGCTAGATGGGCGCAGAGCTTCTGGAAAGAGCTCACCAGGCTTGTAGGGACTCGCAGGGCCTTAACTACGGCTCATCACCCTCAAGCGGACGGACAGTCCGAGATAATGAACCAAGTACTAGAGACCGCCCTACGAACTTATGTGAACGATCAGAGGGACAACTGGCACGAATGTTTAACGCCGTTTCAGCACGCGTACAACAATAGCGTGCACTCTAGTACCGGGTTTTCACCCATCTACCTTTTATGTGGATTTTGCCCTACCAGCCCGGAAGTTTTGCTCTCAGGAGTCCCTCAAGAAGCCGTGGACCGTTCGACCATTGAGAACAAAGAAGCAGAGACCTTTGCAGATGAGATTCAGGCTCTACGAACGGCCGCAAAGGACTCTCTGAGGCTGGCGCAGGTTTTTCAGGAGCGGGCGTATAATAAAGGCCGCTTGGACTTCGAGTTTGAGGAAGGAGACTTAGTCTTATTGAATCCCCACTCAATGAACTTACTCAGAAGTGTAGCTGGGAAGGGAAAGAAGCTACTGGCGAAGTACGACGGGCCATTCGAAATCTTAGAAAAGTTTAGTCCTATCACGTACCGACTACGACTGCCGGCGTCGTACAAGATTCACCCGGTAATCAACATCGCCCATCTCCAACCTTACAATAAATCGCCTGACAAATTTGGAGAGCGAACGGAGAAACGACTAAACAGAGCGGACTTCGAAGAATTACCGGAATACGAAGTAGAGGGCATCCTCGGCGAGCGTTGGGATGACGTCCGGGGTCAGAAGGGGCGAAAGGCCCGAAGAGTCAAGAAGTACCTCGTCAAGTTTATCGGGTACGGGCCCGAGTGGAACGAATGGCTTACTAAACAGGATCTGAGGAATGCCCCGCAGATCTTGCGAGATTGGGAAAATCGGATGAAGCTGGGACCTGCAGAACAACCCGAAGACAGCCATAGCGCTGGCCACGAGGCTGCACAGGAACCGGCGCCTAATCTTAAAGCCGGTGCACAGCTGCCTAAACCAGAAAATAAACGTGTTCCTGACCTCGCTAAAGTCACAACACGGGAGGCAGAAGTGCGACGCAGTAGTCGGACTACGAAATTCAACAGTGGGGCGCATGGGCGAACATGAAATACATCAGTCAGCATAGACGACACAATCCGCTATCTTAAATCATTCTAATCATTCTAATCATACTACTACATCGGGAAGGAGAACAATAGCTTACTACGAATAATTCCTAATAAGGAGAAGACGTGAAATTCATCGTACAAAAACTCTATAAATATTCACCAAAAACGGGCTCGAAATAACCAGCAGAAGCCCATTCGCTCCTCTCCAGATCATTCTACTTTTCTCAAAACCCCTTCCCACATCTTCAGCTCCCTTTCCCCATCGTCTCTATCATCTCTCTTCCCTTCTCTTCGTCTATACCCGTTCCCATGGCCGCTGTCACTGCTGAAGTCCCCTACATGCCCCTCGAACACCTTATCAACGGCCATGGTAAGCCCAACAATTGTGCACGAATCAAACTACGACTAATAGGCTTGAGCGCCTTCGCTACAGTACCCGGAGTCTGTACTATGCTCAACAACGTACCTCACGGCAGCTTCTTCGCCGTCCCCATTAATGAGGCCCAGTTCGTCGACGCCCAGCCGGACGACACCTTCGTCCTCGACTCCCGTATCACATTGGCCTGGGATTATCTTTTATCCCAAGGCGTTGAGTACCTTAAGCGCCTTATGGAGCCTATCGGTCCTTACGGATCTTTAGCTTTCCAAGAAGCTACCCTTGAACTCAACATCCTCCCTGACTACTGGCTACCCTACATCTCCGATAACATGATCGCCCATTACCTCCAGCCTCTTACAGTCCCGGAGCCCATGAACATCGCGTTATACAACGCTCATCGGGCTCGAGACCAACTCTTGGGCCTCTACGCCTTCATTTCCCTCCTCCGTCACAAAACCCTCGGCAAGATCTTCACCATTCGTTGCCCCGAGGACTCCGTCGAGTGGCGATACCATGTGTTGTACTGCCACGCCGGCGTACGTCCTCGTCTCGACAGTGCCCAGCTCTTCGACGAGGAAGGCAATCACTCCGACCCGGCCATGGAGGAATCCACTCGCCTGGCCCGCCATCAGATGCAGATCATTGACGAGCTGCGCAAGCAACACCAGGAGGACGAGAATGCGATGGAAGATCTGTCGAAGCGATTCGCTGATCTGTCGTTATGCAACTCGGTTCTTCGGCGGGAACTTTTCGAGGTTACTGGTCAGCAGAGCGTCCTGGGCATTGAGCTCGGACGTAGCAAGGAGGCTCTTAAGCGCACCCTCAAGCGAGTCCACAATGCGGAGGACTACATCGTTGCGTTACAGGAGGACTCTTTTGGTAAGTTCACTGAGGTCCCTTACACCGACGATCACTCTTCCTACCACCCTTCTCCCCCTTCCTCGGGTTCGACATCTTACACCGATTATTCCCCTGTCAACCCTCCTCCCACTCCTTACCTATGCTCCATGAAGGTCTTCGAGGAAGAAGACTAACCGTACACGACGACATCCGCATTCCCAAAGGGGGGATACTTGTTACGGGATTGGTGTTTTGCTAGAATCGCCCTCCCGCCCCTTTTTGTAGTTAGGATGTTCCTTTTATATTTACTCTTTTCCTTCTTTCGATTCAAGTCTGTACGAATCGAAACACTAGCTAAAATTACATCCTTTTAATTCTGATAATACTTAATTTGGGAAGCGGCGCGTCGTATAGAAATTTCGACTTCGCCAAATCCCGGCCGAAAGCTCTGAAACTCGGCAGGCATCCTCGAAGAGTCATTTCGAGTCAGTTCTACTAATGAACCTACTCGAAACGACTGCTGTAGCGAGCGGTACCGCGTGTGGCGTTTGCGTCACGTGATACGTGTTTACCGACCCGTGAAGCCCGAGCAAGAGCTGAAACGCAAGACTAAGCGAAACCACTCTTATGAGCCTTTCGCTATAGTCATAGTAGTCATTTGTAGATAGTTCTTTTAATATATAAAGGCGGTCTCAAGGGCTTTACTCGAGACACACCTCTTTTACCACTCAACTGCCCAATCGCCCTTGCGCGTACTTAAGACCGCCCTTCCAGCGTGA
>WSUD01000784.1:0-11419 GCA_019633495.1 Tulasnella sp. 427 | reverse complement strand
TTCGGGTTCGGCGGAAGGTACTCGTGAGCCGGTCGGCGGTGCTCGGTGCCCATCGAGAACACTGCGTTCCATCGGCGTGTGTTTGTGTGGAGGTGGGAAGTGGCGAAGCGGGAGAAAGAGTTAGTGCGTGTGGATACGGCGTTGAGCCAAAGGTGTGATCAACGCACCTTGCTCCAGCTGAATCGTCGAGTTCACATGATCGATCTGTCGAAGGATCCCTCGATACCGGATGTCGGATGTTGAGACTAGGGAAATCAGAGCCCTGGCGAACGGTTTGGTTTGGTTTCCAGGAAGCCCCAGCCCAAGAGAGTGTGCGGAGGTCAAAGTATCACCGAGAGAAGGTGATGTCCCGAACGATAGATAGAAAGCAGTCAGTACACAGACTATTCTTCACCGGCGATCGGAGGGTTTAAAGCGAGCTTTCGACGCACCCAAGGAAATGTTCCGCCATCGTTACAACGGTTCTTCTGGCGTAATATTCACTACAGCAAGCTCTCTCCGGATCAAGGACTGGGGCTAGTTTTGAACCCTTCTTGCAAAGATCGAAGTTTCGAGCTTAGCGGTTAAGTTGGGTGTGGAGGTACTTGCTTCGGGTTTGCTGGGGTTTCGGTCCTGACTGACGCGTCGAAATGTTGATGAGGTGGGGGTCCTTGTTTGCTCGACATTGAACAGTGTAGACAAGCATGTGTTCGTGCTGCGCCCTCCACGTTTGGTTAATTCTAGGACCTCCTCCTGAGACATAAGGACGTCCTCATCCTTAAATATTACTCGAACAGGAGCCTTTTTTTCCCCTTTTCTGCGCTCCTTTGTTTATTTTCTTCCTCCATATCATTACAGAGACTTGCCGATCCTCACCTCATCCCCAATTTAACCATGGAGGTCACTCAAAATATACCTAAAGCCAAAGTCCCCGTACACCCACGTAAGTCGAATTAAGACTTGAGCTTTGCGTCGTGTGCTGACAGAGTGTCTCCATTCCGATCTCATTTTCACATTCGTCCACTTAGCTCATCGTCTAGTCGGAATCCCCGAGATGATCGCAGGCATTTTCGAATGCTGTGATCGATCTATCCTAGCCGCATCGGCTAGCGTTTGCTGGACTTGGAACGCTCAGGCCGTCACGCGACTCTGGGCTTCGCTGCCCTCCCTCCTGCCTTTACTGTGGGTGCTCCGCCCTCTCGTGGTGGTTGACGGTGCACTGGTGAGTGAGGCAGAACATCGTGTTATACTCCCAGCAAGTTGAGTGCTACGGTCTACAGGACTTTGACTTTCGAGCTGGACCGCCCGATTGGGATCGCTTTTGGACGTTGGCATGCTTGGTTCGGGAGCTACACCATGTTGATGGAGAACCTGGTGAATCCCTTGCTTCGCGAAAGCACCTCCAGGGTCGCATCTCGCCCAGAGTAATCAACTACCTCCTCCTCCAACTGTCATGGAGCGATCGGCGATTTCTTCTTCCTCAGCTACAGCGAATCAACTGGACCGTCGGCTGGGAACCTTCAGTGGCGCACCTTTGCCATCTCATATCGCCGGCGTTGGTTGACCTGTCGCTCGTTTTGCCCGACGAACTCCCACTCGATGACCTCGTTCCAAATCTCCATCATCTCGCCTCGCTACCTGGCGTTGGACTTCAAAGATTGGTCGTGGATGCGAATTACTCGGATGTAGACTCAGATCAGCAAGTCCTTTTAGCCATAGCTTCCTTCCTCGGCTCCCAACCTACCCTCAGAGGTTGCTAATATCCATTAGCAACCTCTATGTCACCGGCACCCTTCTAGGCAGCCTAGTCCAACACGGAAATCTTCGCAGATTGGTGATGGCCCTTTATCCAGATACGTTACTCGAACTTCAATCGTGGCTTAAACTGCTCGCTCGGCAATGCCCTCACCTTCAAATCCTGCGCTTTTTCTTGGCCTGTCGTCTCCCAACTCCTGCTCCTATCTCATTTGACTTGATTCACCCTTTACTACCTCTCACTTCGCTTCACAGTTTCCAAATACATTACCGGCAGGGATTATCTTTGGGAGCTGACGATATTAGCAAGATGGCGCACGCTTGGAAGGAGTTAGAGGTGCTGTCTTTAAGCGTAGATGCAGACTCAGGCTCTTCAGGAATACCCCTGGTCTTCCTCCTAGATTTGGCAGAGGAATTCGGTCATCGTCTCCGACGACTTGCACTCAACTTTCTCTGCGACGAAGACCTGCCAACGGCAGATGTCGTTCGGACCTCCTTCCTGCGACTCGAGGTCCTCGGCACTGGAACAAACAAGCCTAGCTCCTCAAGGCAGGCCATTAGAATGGGAGAATTTCTAGGAAGCGTCTGCGCCGAGGATACAAAAGTCAGACGGATGACTGGCGTACCCTGGTGGCATTCCGACCCATTTGACTTCATAGTAAAGCCAGAGGCAAGTCTGTGGGATGAGGCTATCGCCGTGATGGAGTGTGTACAGCGGGTTCGGAAATCCAGAACGCGAAAGATCTCAAGGGTCCAGGCTAGCGAGGAGATTTGACGGGAAGTAGACGCAGAGTGATTATCCCTGCGCGACGACACGGGAACCCACAGTCGGGCGGCAGTTGCATTGAAATGACTTCCTGTGGCTCTGGCGTTTGGGACAGTAGCATTAAAACAAGTACGACTGATCTAACAATAGCTAAATCCGATAGTAAAGGCAACGTCTCCGTGTACTGTAGATGAGTAGGTCAAGAGAACCGACAAATGCTGGTCTGACCAAATAAGAGAGCGGCTCACACTCCGAAACTGGGAGCAAGAAGACACCGTATGATACACGCACAGACGTAAGAGTAGCAGCAGAATTGACGCAACCCTGGTTATGACCAGTAGAGTCGACCAAGACGCTAGGGTGAAACATGAGACGAGCTTGACGCCTAGGAAGGCTGAATTTGCAACACGTAGGCCAGCGCCGCGCGGTGATGCGGGCAGTGGGGATCTAGTGGATTCAGGTAATCGTACTTTATCCGTACATTGCCGGACACTTCAAAAATGAGAGAATTCTTAACCTTTGTTCTATGAGTGAAAGATAACCATGTTCTTTCTATGTCTGAGAATCTCCACTGTGTGGTGCGGCGCCCGCGACTTCCAAGCTTTGGGTGTTTAAACGCTCGCACCTTGGCTTAGTCTTGTTTTAGACCCCAGGAGTAGTCACGGAATCAGATGCTTTGCTGCTACTTATGGGCAGCGACGCCAAAGGCATGAAATAGGTATGGAACAAAATGTGGGTATTCTTGACGCTGGCGCCTACACAGCGTCAGTAACCCTCGCGAAAGTCCTTCCGAGTTGTGCGCAGACTTCGGCTGTTTTAGTTTGCTGGCGCTAAACTCTCAATAAGGCGGTGACCCGCCAAACGCTGATGACCTTGGGCTTCATTCCGGAATTTGAAGATTGTTGTAACCGGTACATGAATGCCATGTCCACCACTGAAGCGATACACGTCAGAGAGTTTCTAACTAGCTGTTCCCGTCGGAGACAGAATTGACTACTTTCCAGCTGCTCTGGAACAGTGTCAGGGGGCCTCGGCACGTCAGAATGGAGGAATATGACAGACGCCAGAGTGGACGGTGACTCTGAAAGGTCGGTTTGACCAAAGCTCCTATTTCTCAGTCACCCTGAGAGTCACCATGCTCCATGTACAATTGATGTTCTGGCTGCTTTCCAAGCCAAACGGATGTAGCGTGATTGTCAGATACTGATGCAGCTATGTTCGTTACCTCTTTCCTTGGATGTCACTGCGATGTCAATGAAAGTGTGACGTAAGCTTCGCGCACGCCTCCCTCGATCAACTTTGCTCAGCACCACAGCTGAAAGCTGGATCTTCGATGTGGAGAAACAGAAATGAACCCCTAATTACTCAGTCACTAAAGATGCGAGGTAGGTTGTCTTTTTCTGCACTTTGTCGATTGGGCTAAGGACTCTTCATGATCGACAGCGCACGATGATATTCGATACTCGCCAGATGTACTGGACATCATTTTTGCACTTCTTGATATGAAGTCGCTCCAGAATGCAGCCCGCGTCTGCCGAGTGTGGTACGAAATAGCTGCAGACCATATTTGGCGAGATCTGCACGGCCTCGACAACTTGATTACCCAATTCTGGCCTCCTTGGATCCACGACAAGAACGGAACGGTACGTCAAGACATCGGTCCTGAGGAAGATCACCATTGACAATAGGTTTCAGCAGGAAATCTCAGATGAGAAGGATCAAAACCTCTGGTTGCGCTTCCATGACTATTCCCGTCGGGTCCGCAGACTGGAAACGGGGTTAGGGGAGCCTTCTCTATCCGCCGTGATGTACTTGAAACATCTCGAGGAAAAGTACCGCTCTGAGACAGACTTCCAGCCACCTATCCCCCTACTTCAAGAGATTGTTTGGGACCCTGATGTTGTCGAGAATATTGGGGCACTGCAGTTCTTCATCACACCAAGTCTACGTAAACTTCGGATTAGCCCAAACGGATGCGAAAGGCCAAGGTCCAACTTCTTGACAACACTTCTTTTATCACTTTCACAGCAAAGCCTTCACCTTTCAAGTCTCAGCATCGATACGGACTGGGAGGGGGAAGAGGACAAGGAAGTTGGCGAAGCGCTGGCCACCTTCGTCGAATCCCAGCAGACCTTAGAACAGGCTTTGTTTCCCCAGTTCTATGTCCAACACTCCATAATCGGCGCTCTGGCGAGACTCGATAGACTTCAAACATTCCATGGACTCTTAGATTACTACACAGCGCAAGAGGTCGACACCTTCATAGCCGACTTGGCTGCAGGATGCCCGGCTCTTCGTCATTTGGTCCTCTATGCGGCCAACGATTCTACCCCCGAGCACAAGATCCGGTTTCAAACCATTGTACCACTCCTATCCTGCAAGTCCCTCGTAGAGCTTCAGATCTTGCACGGGAAGCCGCTCAGACTCAACAGTCGAGATATACAAGAAATGGGACGGGCTTGGCCCGATATAGCTACCCTCAGCCTCTGCCCAACCCTGACGTCGGAAAGCTCCAAGGGTCTGCAGCTAGAGGAGCTAGCCAGCTTTGGTTGCGATTCGTTTCCCAAGCTCGAACGATTGGCCGTTTTCCTCAATCTTAGTAGTCGTATACCAAACGCTTGCGCAACCCTCCCCCGGCTCAATTGCAGGGTCCTTTGTGTCGGAACAAGTCGGATCACGTCCGACACAGACCTGGATCTACTGTCGCAGTACTTGTCCACAGTTTGCTTGCCGGGTGTCCAGCTTTCGAACATAGACCACGCTTACTATCGCGCTTTCGTGTTCGGCACAGACGAAGACCCTGGTCTGACAGACGAGTGGAAACTTGTTGCTGAAAAGATGGAGAAGTGGACATGATTTACTCAATAAGAGGGATGCGTTTGACGGCTACACTGGACATTAGTTATTAGGAAAGCAACGAGAAACAGATCACATACAAACTTGTACGTACGGGGTTGTTCGTAAGCCGGTGTAGTCGATAGATATCCGTCATATCCATTTCGAAGAGTTCGGGAGAATTAGAGCTGCAGCGACATTTCTGCCTTCTTCCGTCAATAGATTGTAGGTGGAGCACGCGCTTCGCTGACAGGAACGGTCAGCACGACGGAGTTTCGAATTACATCCCAGTACTTACAGCATCCATCACGTCCAACGAGATTCCTATCGACGAGATATATTGCTTTATTTCTGGCGGAGGTAACACGGCAGAAGTCCCTGTTCCTAGTAAAAGAATCTCTGCAATGGAAAGGTGTCTCAGCGGAACCTTCAAGGCTGACCAAATACGCCCGTACCTGGCTTGGGAACGACAGCCTCAAAAACTGCCAGTCTATCCTTTGACCACCCTTCCCATTTTCCTGCCTTCAAGCTCGGACCATCCCAGAGGAATACACGACCATTCAGAAATATACAGGATGACGGAAGGAGTAAACCTATAACAGAATCTGTTCGAGTTAATTGAGGCAAGAAAAAATGAAGAGCATACCATCAACAAGTTCAATTCCATCTTCGCTGATTCTCTTGACCTGCACAGGAGGAGGAGGAGAGTCTCGATCTTCAAGGATATTGCTCAGACCGGCGGTAGTTGAAGGCGTGGCATGAAACCCGCGATTCTGGCGAGGAGTTGCAATGCTTCTGAGGACTGGTTGGTAGGCTCTGCCTTGCCGCAAGGCAGTCCTGAGGGCTAGAGAGCGAAGAAGCATTCGGGATAGACGGGATAGAACCGTCGAAAATCCTGCTGACAAAGCGGCAGTCATAACTGAACAAACAATTGATCCAAACTCCTTCCGCCAACACGCCAGGATGGACGCCGAATTACATTGCAATATCTTGAAATGCAGAAAGCCCCTTACTGATAAAGCAGTAGTGACTACTTGCTCGCGTGAGTCTATTTGGAACGTATGAAGGCTTGATCTGATCCCTCCACTCCAGACATCTTCTGCCGTTCGTCACTCAAAACCCCTCTGAGGCATTCTGGGAACCCTATTTGACAGCAAATTCACTAGTGAACTGTGCTGAGAAGCACTTTGGAGGATCACGTCTCTGTCCCGCTTGTGAAGTGAAATTGACCGAAAAGTGCGTCATGTCTTCCAACGTTCCCGCATTGCACCAACGTAGAGCTCATGCTTTTCGTGATTAACAGCGATGATGTTGTGGTATGACGACAATTTTCGAGATATAACGCGCATTTGGTCTGACTCCTTGGTTGACAGATCTGTTCATTGCAGCCCACTAACGACTACAAAACGGTAAATATTCTAGCAACTCCAGCTAACAACTCACATGTCCTTCTCCTCCGTAGTCTGTTCTATCAGGCTTATCCCCTAGCCTCATCCTGGAAATATGTAGTAGGTCAGCTAAACGGGACGTTTTAGAAAGGGAAGGCGGCACCTCACTCCTTTATGCCAGGGCCATATCGTTCTGGACCTACCAGATTCATCAGGAGGCGTAAGCTCAGGTCAAATTCAAAACGTTCTTTCTACTAATACTTGCTCTATAGCACCTTTCAAGCTGAACTATTGAGGAACGCGAACGAGAAGAACGCAACCTTCGCCAAGGATCTCCACAACGTGATTGCGGAAGCGAACTCGCAGTTAAGCCTCCTAAATGACAAGTGTTCGCGTTCGTCACAGTATTGCGTGGATTGCCTGTCAAGTTTTTGATACCCTCTCTACAGAGCTCGAACGTGATCTTGAACTTGAACGTCGTAAAATGCGAGACAAAGATGAGCGAATGAAAGAGAAAGACAAGGAATACCAGAGACTCAAGGTGTGTTCAGTGTCCACACGTTGTATTTGCCTTAGTGACCGTCTCTTAGAACCAATATGATGGCTTGAAACGGAAAGCTTTGCTCGCACCCAACGGCGCTATTCTGAATACGAACCCTCCCGTCATCGAGGTTGCAGAGGCAACGGATAACGCAGCTATAACTCGGGTTCGAGCGCTAGGTAACACTGCGCACAACATCGGGGGGATGACTATGGGCGAAATAGCACACGGGATGGATGCTAATAGGGTAAGGATGGATCAGAAACAAGAGTGGAAAAGAATACTCACCAGTCTAACTTAGATCCAGCGCACTCCATTGCGCCCAGGTGCTGGCATGCAAAATCAGCAATCTATTACCTCATGGCCACAACAACCACAGCAACTTCACCAACCTCGCCCACAGCTTTTAGTTCAAGGTCGATCTGTCGCACCTGTCAACGTAATCGAAGAGTTTCGAGGGCGTGCTTCTCAAGGCAGCGGTGGTCGAACTCCAGGGAGCGACGAGATCCAAATCCTGGACGAAATACCTCCACCCATCATTCAGCCTTTCAACCAAGCTACATCGAGGCAGGCTGTCTCTCGACAATCGCGGCAAATGCATGCAAACAATGGTCCGGGCTTCTTTGGTCAGTCCTCCACCATGGATAGTCGATTTCCGCCTCAACAGCCAACGGTCGCCGTAATACCTACGGGAGCAACGTCAAGGCGGGTCTACTCTGCCGTTGGTACGTATGAAAACGTTCGTCTTTTGCTCGCCATAGGCTGATCACTGCACTTCATAGCCAATCCGACTGCTGTGCGACGTCCTTCTGGAGGTTTTCGGCCCGCTTCATTCGTGCCTCATGGAACTTCTATGTAATTTGTAAGATAGTTAGCATCGTCCGTCCTCTTGGAACATTGTCACCGTGTTTGCTAGAAGACGGCTTCTGCCTACAGGTCTCTTAAAAGGTAGCTAGCTGCGAGAAACGTCAGGCAAGCGGCTGATTCTTGCAAGGATTAATTATTATTGAATATCATTAACCATTATGAAGCTTAAGTGTGTACAATCATTCTTCGTCAAGGTATAACTGTACACAGGACAACTCAACAGCCGTAAACCCGGCGCCCCCTTTGGCCATAGGGACAGACTTGCAGAAAATCTCGGTTTGGTCCGAGAAGCTTGCCTGACCTCGACGCGCAGCTCCAGGCCATTCGCCAAGATTGGTGGATGGAACTCCAGCGTATACAAGTAGCAATCGAACCAATGTGTCCGGTTCAGGAGAGACGCGGATTGTAGACATCTGACGGTAATCTTCAGTGGAAATCAATCGCATGAGAACATATTGATTTCGCGCGATGGATGGGCAGATTCGTCTGCAGAAATTTTGGGGATCAGTATGGGGCAATAGGCAACCCATAACTCCTTGGGGGCTCACCCAACAAATGCGTCCCAAACCGTCCTTGGAACTCCGGTGGTTTCGAGCACTCCTTCGAGGTGTCTTCTGACGTCAGTGCCCCTGAGCAGGACCGAGTTTTCGTCACGAAGACACTTTGAAGGATCTAGAAGGTTCAAGATTTGCGTCGTTGGACGAATTTGGTCGTCCATGTCCACCTTCTTGCCCTTGCGTTTGCGGCGTAAACCAAGGAAGGACAAGATGTCGAGAATAACGACCATTGGGCTTAAGGCAATTACGCAGATAACGTGGAGCAATAGAGAGGACCACATATCAGGACCAAGGTGCTTTCTTAGTGGTGAATGCTTGTTTACTTGAAGCGAAGGATCTTCCACCGCAACATTGAGAGGTCGATTGGCGTTGCCGGGGATTGAATCCTCGGAAAGATGCCGTTCAGATGTGATGACTGGCTTGCTCCTGTGAATCCAGTCATTGTTAGTTTTCGTTATGCGAACATCTTCGCTGTTCACTGACCGCGATTCCCAAGACAAGCGATCAAATCGTCCAGGCAAGTTTGGTATTGCTAAGGAGCCGTCCGGTCGTAAATCTGCATGCCATATGATTTTGCTGCTACCCGTCGCCTTATCTACAGGAGCTTCCGGGCCGAGGTCGTCGAATCTCCATTGAGGAGCAAGTGTGACCGAAATTCGCACTTTTCCTTCGTTATATAAGCTTGCAGTATGACTTGGTTCGGTGGGGTATAGCCGCATCTCAGATTGAATGGTTGTACAGTCCCAGGAAATTCCAAGACGATCGCCGTTCTCTAGAACGAAGCAACGTTTAACCCTACCGCAGGAGCAGTGAACATCGCAGACTTACCGATATCGAGGGATGACAGAGTAAGTCGCTCAATGTCTCCATGACCGTATACACGTCCAGCGTGCTGTAGACGGCATTTCGAGGACTGTGTACCCTCGTTTCAGCAGTGCTTCTCTGAGAAGTGCGGAAAACAACTTACGTCCAGCTTGAAAACATCACACGCAGTTTCCAGTATCCTCAAAGCTTTTGAAGATCGTTTTGCAGACAGTGTGACAACCTCATTATCCTCGTTCACTATAGTGAACGTGATTTTCCGATTCGTTTCTCCTTCCGCGACACGGGTGTACGGCGGTGGTCGGGACTCCACACTCTCCGGAGATGAGCTTCGGGCACTTGCGATGATCATGTCGGCTGACCGTGACCTCTGTGAATTGGTCGATGGCAATGAGGTTTCGACGGGCGATGCGGCTACGGTTAGGGAACGTGATGGCGATGGATTTGGTTGGCGGACGAAAGAGGAGCCCGAAGATCCTGGTTGGGCAATAGATGTAACCCCGTGGCCTATTTACAAGAACAGGGGAGACGTTGGTCATTTAAAGCACTCATTGCCACTTTAAGGTGGCATAATATCTACTTACCTGCCCATGCCCTCAACCGAGTGCCCGAACTAGTATTAGTCAACGACGTGATTGGAGAGGCCTGAGATCCGTCACTCGATGTTTCATGGTCTAGATGAAGTGCCTTAGCAAACGTAGAAAACTAGGTTGTAAAGGCGGTCTTACCATGAGAGCGATCCAATGGACGCGACAAGTTGACCTGGATGGACCCGGCTACTCTTGCCACTCCTTCCCAGCAGCTCTCCTCGATAGGAGTAGGACCAGAGATTCCGCCGTGTAGTGATGGTTGGAGAAAATGTAAGTCATGCTCGTCGCCGATGTTTAATTGCTGCCGGAGGACTTGAAGTGCTCCCTGGGTGACACGATAAACGTCAACCATTTCCATTTCCTCGCTACATTATACCAATTCAACCCACGGAGTATGATATAGATCTCGGGAGAGATATCTTCCGCCTTCCGACCCGGAAAACGAGAGAGTTGGGCCTCGTGTCGGTCATTGACATCTGGACGTGCGGTGAATGAGAAGAGTTGGGTATCTTTGACTTTGAGTTCTTATACCTGGAAAGATCGTCACAAAGAAAAACGTAGAGAGAATCGATAGTCGAAAACGTCAGAGAGGCTTTGACACCACCGAGGCGTAGAAGGTTGTGGTGGTGATCGAAGAATAAAGAGGTAATGATTTACACTTGGACTGGTCGAGCTCAGGGTCCGCTGTGTTCTGTGTGTAAACATCCAAGTCCCAGCATGCCGCCCACTTGCATGCATGCAGCGAACAAAACTTGCGAGGAGGTCTCTATCAACCCAGTCCCGTCACCCGCGCGACGTTGCGCGGAAAGTGGCGAGGTGAACGGTCGCCGAAAAGCCTACAAAGATCCAACGTGTGCGGAAAGTGTCGAAGGATCTGCAACCGAGCCTCATGGCTAATCAGACAGCGATGACGTGACATGGCTGTTTGATTAAGGTTAAGAATGGTTGGTTACTATCATAGCGCATGCTGTTCAAGTGTCGCAGATTTTTCCATCGCGGAAAATGAAGTGCTAAATAAGTGGTGAACGAGGTCTATTCCATATGGTAGGAATTGACGATCTACAGAATAAAAGGAAGATGACATGACCTGATGGTCGGTACAGCCGTTCGGGCCGGGGAAAATGCAAGTGAAGGAGTCTCGTGTTCAGAGGGATATTTGCAGTGGGTGCCAAATTACCCGAGGTCAACACCAAAACGTTTCCAAAAAGCCCTCGATTAAGGCAGGACGTACGCTCGCATTCCACCCAACTCGCTCGCTATGTAGCTTAGTAAGGCTTGTGCCTCCTGTCCTTGTTCTGCTGTGCTAACTTCTTGGCCTT
>WSUD01000783.1:0-11422 GCA_019633495.1 Tulasnella sp. 427 | reverse complement strand
AAGAAAACCCAAAGTGGGTGCAGGTCCTCAGGCGACATCGCTGGACTGGAGGACGGAAGGCCGCCGATAGGGAGTTCGAGCGTCACGAGAAATGCATCGCCAACATCGAAAGAGCGCTGGATAAGTGCATACAAGAGCATTCGCCACCGTCCGGTCCCCTTACGTGGCTTCGTTCGCGTTGGGCGCACTTCCGTCAAGACGTCTTGGAGGATCATTCGTCCTTCCCGGACAACATCCCCGAGGAATGTGTCCCGCTCTCCCTACTCTCGCCCTTTAACGATCATTCTCCAGCTGCCCACAAGGTACCCGAAAAGTACGACGAGGACACCTGCACTTGGACGTTCTCTACCAACCACTCCACCCTCTCCGCTCGACTCGACTCGCTCCGTTCATCCCACTGTGAAGTCCGGCCGAAGCTCACCTCCGCCGGCGCAGACCAGGACCAAGATTACATGTACAAGGAGTATCTCCGGAACTCTGAGATCGAAGATCTCATCGATGAGGGTAGAAGCGAGATGATGAAGGAGGAAGGGATCATGAACCCTGCTATCGCGGCGATGATACTCACGGTGAATGTACCGCAGCCGCAGGAGTTTTGGAACTCTCTGGAGGACGTGGAGGCCGTATTTCGGAGGATAGGGAGCTATCGTCGCCCGGAGAACGGAGCTCATGCTTTCGAGTTGAAGGACGTTCCTGGTGTAGAGGGATCGGTCAACGCGACGCTGGTGTATGTTCAAGTCCCGCCTCGGCAGGCCCCTTCCCGCATGTTCATCTTGGGAGACGAGGACGACGATTCGGAGGAAGAGCAACCCACGTCGCAGCTGACAGCCACGTGGAAGCTACCGATTGTTCTCCAGGATGGACGCAAGTTCGAAGGATACGTCGCAGCTCAAGGGCCGGGTGCTCTCGTTCGTCTTCTGGACCTATCGAAACGGGAGAAGGATTGGCAAGACCCTTCGTTCCTCCCAATTGGTCAAAGGTCGGACGAGGCTGCGAGTTGCTTTGGCTGGGGAGAAAGCCGGGCGATTATGGCAGGGGTGGAGGAAGTTTTTAGAGCCAACGGGTCCGCGATCTTGAATGGGACGGCGACGTACAGAAGTTTGGATGGACCGCGTTACTGGGGAACTGAGAGGATGGGTCACATGTAAGATCTTTGACAATTCGGCTTGAGATCCAAGCGCTGACGTGTACCTCGTATCTGAATAGATGGGCGGAGATTTTAGGCGAGGTCCATCTCGAGATCCTCGCTCACGAAGACGACGACACCGACGACGAACACGCCGAACACGCCTCTTCATCCCTGTCGAACGACCAGGTCCTACCTACCCTCATCCCACTCTCACTCGCTCTCCTCCCTTGCAACCCGACCTTCTTGATGGCTCGAGACGCTCTCATCCAAGCGGAAAAAATCACTTTTGGGCAGCGGTATGCATGTGATCTGTGGAGAGGCTTTGCGCAGAGGGGACTTGGGGTCGATGCGAGCGCTTCGTTAGAGGTTTTGTGGACGCCTTGGGGTGGGGGAAAGAGGAAGAATGGGTTCAACGTTCCGGAGGAGTGTATCTGGCCAATGAGTGAATTCTTTTTCGAATGATCGCACCTTACCGTCGATTAACATAGGCGCAGTCGAATCTCGCACCTCATGCTGGTTCTGAAGCGAGCGACTGCTCTATGTTCGCCCAAACGTATCTCCCCCTATCGTTTTACATATCGGTCTCGAGCGTTTTGAATCTCTTCGTAGCTCTTCCAAATGTTCTTACTACTACCCACTTCTATTTGTGCTTTGTTGTCTCTTGTCTCCGGTCTCATCTGAATCTTCACGTGTTTTATTTATTCTTTTTGTCTTCTCTCCCCCTGACTACTCTGAAATATACTACTTGCTCTCAAGTCTCAAGTATAGCATTCATTAGCTACGCTATTGTGATACGGCGCTGCAGGCGGCACCCTGACGCATTGTTGTTGGCGGTGTGCTTCTCACGGGGCGGGGATCCTCCGGGAACAACATCGGGTGGTGATGCTAAGTCTAACATATCTCTATGCCATCGTCCGAGGACATGAGCTAGGGGCTCTTATGTTCAGAAAATATGGCGAACGGGGACTTTTACAACGAGTTCAACTTGATGGATCTAATCCTTTCATCTCGGTCCGGCAAGAAGACCGGCGGCGGTAGCCGCGGTGTGAACGACCGGCAGGCTCAAAACGATTGTATTGAAGGACGCGTGACCTAGACCACACCACAGCCGACTTTCGTCGTTCACCATATTAAGTGGGCCCTCCACCGGGGAAAAGTCAACCCTCCCTATGGCCATAGTCATCTACCCACCAATGTGTCCGGTAAGCTCTAACTTTACATGCCGTCGTAGATCACACTTAGACTCACGCTTGTCTCGCGAATGACGCAGATCTTTTTGGTATTTCACCGCTGACTTTCATTCTTATTCGCAGCCCGAGTCTGAGTTACTTCTTCTGCACCCGCTAGCTCACCACTGCATATCGTATATCGATCGCGAAGAAACGGCTGCGAGCAATGCTTGACCAAGGGACCGACAGACTGGAAGTGCTGACGGGTCCTGAGCTCGTAGACGAGGAACGTAGTCTTCGGGTTCTACGACAATGTATCGCGCCTCGACTCCAAAGGTTGGTCCTCTTTCCTAACGCCCGGTCTACCGATCTCGAGTTGACGTTGCCCAGACTTAACGTACACTTTTTCGGTCCCCCTACTGCCTCTCCGACTCTGAACTGGTGGGGAATCGCTTTCATTCTCGCGAGATGGAGGGGGGAGAAGACAACTCCTCGATGGATCTACGAATACGAAATTGATCATGTGGAACTAATGTTGAACTTGGTATACTAGTTTTGCACCTCGCACTGTCCGCTATTTAACCGTTCTCGCGTTTCTTTATCCAGTTGCAGAACCGCAAAAGCTTTGAACCGTCATTCTGGGTGAAACTGGTTCGTTGGCAAGCCGTGAGTTCATGTGATTTTCTGATTGGCATTCGTTTTTTTTCCGCTAATACCTCGCTCGTTTTGAACGTAGAGGAAGTACAAGGACGGTCAGGACGGTGATCACCTGACTCTTGGGACTGGTAGAAACTGAGTTTCTCTATCTAGACGCAAGGGCTTTGCTTCAACGCGACATAAATGCAAACTACTACGCGAAAACCGGGGATACCCTCTGGGTGAGATACCGCGCCGCTGTGGAGAGTGTCTATAAACGAGCGCTGCCCACAAGGCTGCCGTCACCCGAGGATATTATTTGGTCCGACGTGTTTACGACTCGTTTCGTTGGGCACGATCCTGCCATCGCGGAGTTCTTGTTGTCCCCGTTGACACCCAAGCCATTTCGACGAGGGTTAACGTGGAATCTGGCAAGTGCCGAGTCTCACGTACCTTTATTTCCCCGATGGTGTTTCAGAAAACTAGGGTCAGTGTCTAGGACCTCACGAAGACTTGGAGTTCACCGAACTTACATTTCATTAACAACGCGTAGAAGTCCGCTGTATCCGGCCCGCTGCGCTCTTTCTGGCCGAGTCATCGGAGTAGTTCGTAGGTGGCCTTGGGGCTGTATATGCCTGTTTGCTTTGATATTCACAACAGTCAAGACTGTGTACTTTGTTTGTTCGTAACATATGCATCACCTCGTGATCACTAGCTTGTTGTTGGACGTGTTTGCGCTCGTTTCGGTCTTTTGACTCGTAGAGAAGACAACGGAGAGTGAAGCCGGCCGCTCCAGATCCGTTGGTGAGCGCTTGTCGCCGAGGCAGAGGTACTTGAGGATTGGATTGCAAGATCCGTAGACGCCAACGCTCGGTAGCACTACTTACAGTAAGTACTTACCGAAAGGTCTGGCTACAGACTGCGGGTGAGCTTCTGCGGAGCTCGAGGGAGCACCGTGATTCTTTCCGAAGTTGGGAAGGGCGCAGTCGTTGAAGCGCGGGAAGAGTGGACCCTTGCATATTCTTCTTGATCGACATGTCCGTCGTGTGTATAAAGATTGGTCAATGAGATTAGTTTATGGAAGGGTCTCGAAGTGACGTCGATTCGGAACGACCTCACAGCGATTTAGGCGGCGGAGAAAAAGCCTTGGGTTAAATCTGACCGAAGTGTCTCAAAAAAGGCGGCTTCGCATCTCTCGTTTCCTCCCCTTCTCTCTCCAATTCGCTCGCCCATCTGTGCGCACCGACATCTTTGATCACCAAGTACACGTTCACTCCATGTAAGCCGGGCCCTTCACTTCGTCGCGCAAAATATGGTCCTCATCGTTATTCGCATCAGGCCGGATCCCAATGTCACCAAGTTGCCTATTATGCCTTACACGTCGAATGGTGCGTGCCAGGCGGGGATCGAACGATTGTCCGGAACTGACCCGACCGGCTTCCTCGCGCATCAGCCCAGCTCCACCAGCGCGGTCCCAGAGCTCAAGAGATGGGGATCGCCATGACGATGCAGGACGACGATCAGGTATACTGCGTTATATATTTCTTTTATGCACCAGACCACTGATTTGTTTAGCAGAGTGGTCAGGAGCAAGCCGATCACCCTGTTCAACCAGCGACGACTGAGGCGCCTACGACGATGTGGTTCGACCGCATGACGCCCCCAGAGTCGGTCCTACTCTTTTGGAACTTTGTTCTGCATGCCATCACCATCTTCGGGCAGATTGCGTTTCTTTTGAACGCGTTGCGAGATTACAGGGCGGGGCCTTGCTCTACGTCGTAGATAGTGCTTTGCGATTGCATATACTGTCTGTTGTTTCTTGTTAATAACACTAGAGCGCGCGGGATGCTATGACCCGAAAGAAGAGAAGTGCCTGGGATGCCGTGCAAGGTGTGAATAAGCGATCGGGGGGAGCTCAAGTTGACGACGGAACCATGAACATGGGGAGAACGTGTGAACGTGGGGGTTGACCAGCTCGAACTTCAATGCCCAGCCTGTAATAAGTATCTGAAACATCCATGAAGTCCTCACACGGCGTTGATTAGAGCACGGACGCAAGAGCCCTCATCAAACCCGTCGATGTAGCTGAGAATGGCGTGACCCAGTCATAAATCGATCGTTTGTGAGTCCGGTCCACATCCATATTTCAATGCCTTCTCTTAGTAATATGAGCAGTCTCCCCACACAAGCTTCTGTTGGCACTCACAACGACGTCTCTTGTGACCACTCTCTAACTCGGTCAACTTGCGTCAAGCGTCAGGCATGTCATTACGACCGATCCCTGGTTGCCGCCGTCTTCGTCGACCGTGAATTACACCGGCAACTCCGACAGCTGTCCGAAGCTTTGATGCCCTACCCCGTACTTGTGTCTAATTCCATACCTCAGTGGGTTCTGAAAGTGTGATGGAACCAAAAAGGTGCGCATTGTGCTTGTCCCGTCGATGTCGAAGGCGCTGATCGTTTCGCGGTCCAGGTCGCAATGTCACGTTTGAGCAGCGATACGCGGCCAAAATTACCAAGTGTGAGCCCATCCTCAACCTAAAGATTACCAGCGGGACGCTAATGTTCGCTATCCCGTAGACGGTGTAAAGTTATCGTGCTCAGAGACAAGCTCGAGAACCTCGGTGCTCGGTGAGTGCATCGTCCTAAATTACTCCAGGCACTCGATCTCACCTCATCTTCCCTCCCCTCTAGTCTGGTCCAAGGCTTCGCTGGCAAGACCTATAGAGATCACTTGTGATGGTACCACCACCGCCACCGTCCGACCCGCGCCATCCTCTCCGAGGGCGTCAAGAACGTCGCTGTCGGATGCAACCCCATGGACCTCCGCAGGGGCAGCCAAAAAGCCGTCGGCCATGTCATCCCCTTCCTCGAGGCCAAGAAGCGCGTCATCACCACCAGCGAGGAGATTGCTCAGGTTGCCCCCATCTCCGCCAACGGCGACACCCACATCAGCAACCTCACCGCCACCGTCATGGAGAAGGTCGGCAAGGAGGGCGTCATCACCGTCAAGGAAGGAAAGACCATTGAGGACAGCATCGAGATCACCGAGGGCATGCGCTTCGACCGCGGTTTCATCTCGCCGTACTTCGTCAACGACGTCAAGTCCCAGCGCGTCGAGATCGAGAAGTCCCTCGTCCTCCTCTCGGAACAGAACTTCAAGGCATCCCGCTCTCGCTCGAACTCGCCGCCCAGGCCCGCTGCCCGCTGTTGATCGTCGCGTAGGACGTTGACGGCGAAACTCTCGCGGCGTGCATCCTCAATAAGCTCCGTGGTCAACTCCAGGTCACGTGCGTCAAGGCCCCCAGCTTCGAATTCGGTGACAACCGCAAGAGTGTCCTTGGCGACATGGCGATCCTCACGGGCGGAATGGTCTTCACCCACGAGCTCGACATCAAGCTCGAAAAGGCTACCGTGGACTTGCTCGGCGAGTGCGGGTCCATCACCGTCACCAAGGAAAACCCCATCTTCCTCAACGGTGCCGGGTTCAAGGACGCCATCATCGCTCGCTGCCAGCAGATCCACGGGATCATGCATGACCCTACCATGGGCGAGTACGACCAGACCAAGCTCTAGGAACGCCTCGCTAAGCTTTCCGGAGGCGTCGCTGTCATCGAGGTCGGTGGTGCGTCGGAAGTCGAGGTCGGCGAGAAGAAGGACCGCTACGACGACGCCCTCAACGCCACGCGCGCTGCCGTTGAGGACGGCATCTTGCCCGGTGATGGTTTCGCCCTACTCATGGTTTCCCTCTCCCTCAAGGCCCTCGAGGAGCCCGCAGAGAACTTCGACTGGAAGTTGCGCGTGTCGATCATCCGCCAGGCCTTGAAGCGTCCCGTCCGGCGGATCGTCGACAACACCGGTGCAGAGGGGAGCGTTTGTCGTCGGCCAGCTGCTCGAGAAGTTCGCTGCCGAGGACAAGTTCGGTAACATGGTCGAGAAGGGTATCGTCGATCCTTACAAGGTCGTCAAGACTGCTTTGGTTGATGCCAGGTACGTGTCTTCTTCACGTTCACTCTGTCGATATGCTTACATACCGCATGCTTTTCGTAGCGGCGTTGCCTCTCTCCTTACCACGTCCTAAGTCTGCTTCGTAGAAGCACCAGAAAACAAGCCAGCACCAGCAGGCCTGCCCGGCATGGGTAGAATGACCGGCATGCGCGGTTTCTAAGTTGGATTTGACGGGTAGCCTCACTCCGTATCTCCTTCTCGTCGTTTTAGATCTCGGTCTCTCCTACCATTCTACTTTGTTGCGGTTCCCTTAATCTGGCCTCCAGGCACATATCTTTTCTTTCAATCACTAAAATTGCGGGCGTCCTGCATGGCCGTTAATATTCTCGTCTCTTCGGTGCCAGCAGACTGCTCGAGTTGCCTGGATGAACTCCCGGCAACCGCCCTAGCTTTTTTCTGCAGGTTGAGGATTTCCGTCGTCAGTAAAGCTGGAAGGTCTAATTAAGGAAGACTCTCCCCTTTCCCACAGTCAATAAGTCCGCATGTAGATCTGCCCCTCCGGCGCTCGAAGAGTGAAAAGTAAACGGATGATTAGGCGATGAAACTGGGGTCAAACAACAACGTCGAGAGGAGCGGACGCAAGGTAGGGGGACTGTGAATAAGTTTCCTCCGAGAGACTTTTCTTGAATAGTTCCAGTTAGCAGCATACGGCCCGAGATGATCACACACAGCGAATTCGAACTGGGGAAAAGTCAAAATCTCGACAGGCAATGCGGGAATCTCGAGACGAGCTATATTACAAACTGGGTATTACTGATCATGAGCTGAAAGATGAGTTATGAAGTGACTAAGCTACCAGAGGGCAACGTGCTTCTACAAAACGGCTTGAGATGAAGAACATTGGACATGTCAAAGAAGGAAAGGTAGTGGTCGGCGACAGCGAGGGTGCTGCCGAAAAGCGAGATGGAACGAGGTAATCTAGAGTGCCAGTGTCTTGAGGGTAGCCATAAAACTCGCGCGCCGTGGTAGGTAACCCAATGGGTATCGAAGGAGAAGGGCGAGAGGCCGATTTCATTGCAGTGGTCAGCGTGCATGCTGAGAGATAGCATTTCAAGCTCGAGGGAAGCTCCAAGGTGATGATGGGCAAGCGGGGTTTTGCCAGCCGGGGAGAACGCGACGGAGCTAAATTTCGGAGTGTGGCCCTCAAGAGGCTCTCCCAACTGCTGCCCCGTCTCCGCATCCCACAGGCGCACTGTTCCGTCCCATGAGCCTGACGCGATTCTCTTGCCGTCCAGGGAAAACAGGAGGGAGGTGATCCAAGAAGTGTGGCCCTTAAGAGGCTCTCCTAACTGCTGCCCCGTCTCCGCATCCCACAGGCGCACTGTTTTGTCCCATGAGCCTGACGTAATCCTCTTGCCATTCGGGGAGAACGCGACACGGGTGATCGAGCTAG
This sequence comes from Tulasnella sp. 427, assembly GCA_019633495.1. Lineage (NCBI taxonomy): Eukaryota > Fungi > Basidiomycota > Agaricomycetes > Cantharellales > Tulasnellaceae > Tulasnella > Tulasnella sp. 427. Next base: position 3,087 of record WSUD01000783.1, on the reverse strand, counting down.
TGTGGCCCTCAAGAGGCTTTCCTAACTGCTGTCCCGTCTGGGCATCCCACAGGCGAACTGTATCGTCCGATGAGCCTGACGCGATCCTTTTGCCATCCGGGGAGAGTGCGACGGAGGTGACTTTGTCAGTGTGACCCTCAAGAGGCTCTCCTAACTGCTGTCCCGTGTCCGCATCCCACAGGCGCAATGTTCCGTCCCATGAGCCTGACGCGATCCTCTTGCCATCCGGGGAGAACGCGACGGAGGTGATCCAAGCAGTGTGGCCCTTAAGAGGCTCTCCTAACTGCTGTCCCGTCTCCGCATCCCACAGGCGCACTGTTCCTTCCGATGAGCCTGACGCAATCCTCTTACCATCCGGGGAGAACTCGACGCAGGTGATCGAGCGAGTGTGGCCCTCAAGAAGCTCTCCTAACTGCTGTCCCATCTCCGCATCCCACAGGCGCAATGTTCCGTCCCATGATCCTGACGCGATCCTCTTGCCATCTGGGGAGAACGCGACACAGGTGATCAAGCTAGTGTGGCCCTCGAGAGGCTCTCCTAACTGCTGTCCCGTGTCCGCATCCCACAGGCGTGCTGTTCCGTCCGATGAGCCTGACGCAATCCTCTTGCCATTCGGGGAAAACGCGACGGAGGTGACTTTGTCAGTGTGGCCCTCAAGAGGCTCTCCTAACTGCTGTCCCGTGTCCGCATCCCACAGACGCACTGTTCCGTCCCATGAGCCTGACGCGATCCTCTTGCCATCCGGAGAGAACGCGACGGAGCTGATCCAATAAGTGTGGCCCTTAAGAAGCTCTCCTAACTGCTGTCCCGTCTCCGCATCCCACAGGCGCACTGTTTCGTCCGATGAGCCTGACGCGATTCTCTTGCCATCCGGGGAGAACGCGACGGAGGTGATCCAAGAAGTGTGGCCCTTAAGAGGCTCTCCTAACTGCTGTCCTGTCTCCGCATCCCACAGGCGCACTGTTTCGTCCGATGAGCCTGACGCAATCCTCTTACCATCCGGGGAGAGCGCGCTAGTGTGGCCCTCAAGAGGCTCTCCTAACTGCTGTCCCGTGTCCGCATCCCACAGGCGCACTGTTTCGTCCGATGAGCCTGACGCAATCCTCTTGCCATCTGGGGAGAACGCGACGGAAGTGACTCCGTCAGTGTGGCCCTCAAGAGGCTTTCCTAACTGCTGTCCCGTCTCCGCATCCCACAGGCGCACTGTTGCGTCCCATGATCCTGACGCGATCCTCTTGCCATCCGGGGAGAATGTAACAGATTTGATTCCCGCACTTTCTTTTGTTATCCAAATACCTCGAGTCCAATATAATTGCTGAAGACCATACAACGATTTCACATCGCCTGCATGATAGTAGTCCCAGAGGTGCGTTTTGGTGGGGCAGAAGTGCATGGTAGATGCGTAGATGTGCAATGCCCCGAAGACAATCGGTTCCCAGAACTCGGTCATCCATCGCTGAATGTCTTTCCACAGTGTCAGGACATCTTCCATCGGGTTCGGGAAACCCTAGACCGTAAGAACGCGTGGTTTTAGCTCATTTCTATTTATACGCGGATGGGGTTTCCGATTTACCTTCAGCCAGAGTTCCGTCCTCTTTGCGAGGTTGAATGCTTCCTCGACTCGGGAGATCAGACTCATGACCTCGACCCAAAGCAAGATTCTCTGCGTGCTGAACGCTATCAGATCGCTGGGTTCCATCGCCCCTGAATCCCTCGGGGAATTGCGCTTTTGTCCGTCACCTGTCAGGTGCACCGCCCATGCTCGACAGCAGTAAATTAAGCCCATTGGGATATGTTTGGCCACGGTATCCTGAACGTCTGGATGAGAATTGCTCAGAGAGAGGTCTGTTAAATTGCAGATATTCTTCTTCAAGTCGCGGTTCATGGACTGGATGCATTTAAGCGCAAGGCTGTTGTGCGTATTTTGTAGGTCAATGAAGTACGGAGTGCCTTGTATCTGAGTATTGCAGAGGAAATCTCTGATCGACGTGTGCATGATGTGCATCTCTCCCGAAGGTTGTTCCGGAATAAAAATGAGAGACGTGACGTTCCGAAATACCTCCTTACGAAGATATTCGAGGTAATCTTCCCTTTGGACTAACTCCTCCGGAGACGCCAACATGTAGGCGATGACGTCGAGTGAGATAGGGTGAGGGGCTGCTACCAGGAAGGCTAGAGACTTGTGGAGCAGGTTGAGGCTCTCGGGCGATTGGTCTGGATCCTGGAAGGCTCGAGCTAGGATCTGCTTGTACAAGCTATCCAGATCTTGGGACCCCGAGCCTGCTGTGAGCTGCCGGAGGCGATTGGCCGGTTCGCCACGTCTCATGTATTCGACGGCGGTGTGGGCCCATTGAAACAAGCCCTGGGACTGGTGGACAAGAGTTTGGATGGACTCTTCCGTCGGCCACTGGTCGTGCAATTTCGGATGGTCTTCTTTCAGCGTCAGCAGTCTCGACCGCAAGTAAAGTTCTAGGTCGGAGTCTGCATTATTCTTGGGAATCTGGTCTAGGCTCTCCATGCGCCACTTGCGTGGCTCAAGTGCCTGCAGGATAGGAGCTTCTGGGCGGGTTGTGAGAAGAAATTTGACGTTTGACGGGAGAGCTGAATCGTGCTTGGCGATCAATTTGACAAACTTTACGGCAAAGTCGACATCCTCGCATTCATCGAGGGCATCGACGATGAACACCGTAGGAAACATGTTATGCGGGGCTGGAAGAGCTTCCATTGATTTGGCGAGGAGGATGTCAAACTGCTCCTCCAATCTCTCGCCGAGAATGCCAGGATTGTCTCGAATCGTTTGGATAATTGCATTTCTGATTTCCGGGGTCCCTCGCATACCCAGCTGGCGCGCCAACGCGCAGATGAGCGAGCGGTCTTGAGCATTCTGACCGCGGCGGAAGTGGAAGAGCGCGCAAGCTCCTCGGAAAGCCCATCGGTACGCCACGGTTGTGGCTATAGTCGATTTTCCTCTCCCTGCCATTCCGCGTATCCAAAGAACGCGATTCGGGACGGTTTCTCCGTCATGCACGTTAGGAGGCTGTGAGTCGGCCGTAACCTCTCCTCTGACCCACTGATCAATCCGCTCCA
>WSUD01000782.1:0-11448 GCA_019633495.1 Tulasnella sp. 427 | reverse complement strand
GCGAGGTGAGTGAGCCTTTTCATAATACTCACTGTAACGATCCTTACCGACATTTTCTTGCCTGTGCCCGTCGAAACTACGCAGGTAATCTTCGCGGAGCCCGAAGGTCTACCCGGAGTGAGTTTGATCTTCCTTCGATGTCGCGTCCGTCGTCAAAGGTCTCTAACACGAACTACCCCGTCTTTGCTTTTGTCTTTGTCCCTCAGCTTCTCGCCCGCCGCACAACATACCCACCTCCCACCCACCAAGCAACCCAGCGTACCCTCACATCCACGGACATCACCCACGTTTCAAGTTGGACCGACGACACCCTCTCGCGGGACCCCACCACCACCCTTCCTCCCGACCTCGATCTCGACCTTTTCCCCCGACTCGGGGAATACGGATTCCTCCAAGATTGGCTCGAGTCCGACTCGATCCTCTCCCCGACTGTCTCGCCGATCTTACGAACCACTCCGCCGCCCCAGCTCACCTTCCCCGAGCTGGAGCTGGTCGAGCCGGGGTCGGATGACGAAGAAGAGACTCTTGCAACGGATGCCGGCGCCACCCACGAGCTTGAAGGCGCGACGGACGGTGTGGAAATGGACGACGAGGACGTCGATGCCGAGGGCAGCACGGAGGACGACGAGGACGACGAGATGGACCTCGTATCGGACGTCGAGGTGGAGGTGGTGTCGCCCGACGAGGAGACGGGACGGACTGTCGTGTTGGAACCAGAGCTCGTCGATACGGACATAGGAAACGTCGTCGCGGTAGAAGGGCCTACCTCGTCCGAGGTCTGCTCTGTGGAGAACGAAAAGGCAGACCACCTCTCCTCCAATACCGAATCCCCAACCACACCCGCTCCAGCTCCTCCCTCCCCGACGCAACACTCGGTACCGGATACGGACGCCTTAACGGCTGAGACCGTCGCGGCTCTCGAAAACGCCGCGGTCCCGCCGATCACCTCCATCGACGGGTCGTCGGTCTCTTCTTTGACGATGAGCCAAGACGGCTCGTCGCTCTCCAGCGCGGACGGGTACGGCGAGACGGACGGCGATGACAACGACGTCGAACACGACACGACAATCGACAACGCCTCCTCATTCGCTCCCTCCCGATCTTCCTCTCCGGCGTCGTCCGTCGATGTTCCCCTTTACAACAGCCGTGCGGGACTCCTGGAGTCCACATCACCTCCGCGTTCCTCGGTCTCGCCCGCGCCCTCGCCCGCGCCTCGTCTCTCTTCCCCTGCTTTAGTAGCGCCATCGAAGTCGATCACAAGAGGCCGCGTCCGAGGACCCTACCAGCGGAGTCGCCCGCTCGTCCAGCCAATGGACGGGATCCCGGCCGGGGCAGCCTGGTTCGCCGAGGACAAGGGGACCTATACTTGCGCCTGCCACCGTCGCACGTACAGGAGAAAGGGTGATCTTCAACGACACCTCAACGAGGGGAGTTTGCCTGAGGTATGCGGCGGCTGCGGCCGAGGATTTCCGCGCAAGGATCCTCGAATTCGGTAAGTTCTGAAGCACTTCATGTCGTGATATCCGTCCCGGAACTGATTGAGATCTTCGCCAACAGGCATTGGAACCAAAATCCGTTGTGTGAAGCGGTCCACCACGTCAAAAACGCTCTAGATCCGAAGGAGGCCGCGAGATGGAAGAAACGGTGGGCCGCTCCGGCTTTTGGAGGCAGAGCGGAGGCGATGGAGCGCCTGGTTACCGAGCAGACGGATCTCCTAGCGTCGGGGGCTCGCTTGATTGGCAGTCAACCACAGAAGACATCTCCTCCACCTCTTGTCGGTCTTCACTCTATCCGAAGACCACCACGTCGGAAGCCATCAAAGCGAGTGCCGGACTTCGAGTCCGAGACTTCCAGCGATTCCGAATCTGATGACCCGACCTACGAGGAAGAGGAAACATGTCGACCGAGCCCGCAATGCGTCAAGAGTGAAGCTTGCGGCAGCGCTTCCGCCTCGAAGGCTTGAGTACCGACAATTGGATGATCGTTTCTAAGTGAGGTAAGTGTTTGGCTATACACACATCCGCATATATTGACGGTATCTTGTGTCCACGTTCCGACATCTAGCGTACTGCAACAATTTTTTCTCCTTTCATTTCCAAGCTTCTATTCCGAAGTTGTGCTATGCTCCATCTAACCGTCCGATGTCTACTAAAGTAGAATCAATTGTTCCTCGATTATTACACAACCCCAGACTCGCTGTACTACAGGGACTGGTTGTTAAACGTTCCCGGACAATAGATCTGAATTTCGATCGTCAACCGTTCAAAGTGGATGCCCGTCACCCTACCATGATAGTCAAAGGGCGTTTAGCACGTTCGTTTATATCGCCCATATCTCATAAGCAAAGTCATCAACTTGGAGCCGTTGAGAACCCTCGGGTCCGTAGTACCTACTGCTAACTACGTTAATTAGATATCGTGCTGGATTTACTCGAACGTTTGTCTGGTCTGATTCTAGGGAGTCCCCTGATGTAGGTGGATCTTGATGTGAGAAACAGGTTGAGAGAATTGTAGAGCCTTGAAAATCACCTGGTGACAAGCATCCACCATGATCTCGGACACCTTTGCCAGAATTTTACTGAAGTGCCGTACGTCTTAACAGCGAGGTATTACTAATGAAGATTTCCCAACTGATAGGGCTGGCAAACTAAGTAGGAGAAGACCGGGCATCGCTATGTCCGACGGAGGTCGATGAGCTACGCGAAGGTACTACCTCGTGGAACAAGAACTCTCTATACAGTTATAAATGAAGATCGTTCGAGATTTTTCTCCAATGAATGCATTTTTAAGGACTAGGGAGCAGGTTACATACACTGGTTCTACGAAAGCGACGAAGAACGTTCGAAAGGAGTGGTCAAATGCCTCAGGTTGTATGGCGCGCCGATCGCTCCAAACAAATGAACCCCCGACGAATGACAAATGCGAATGACGAATGGCCCACTCATTAATATGATAAGTCTATATTGTCCTTTTAGATAGATTAATATTTACACTGATAATGCTGGGAGAGAGCTGCTGTTGTGAATCTGGCAAATTCGGCGTTAGGCCATTAGTATACTAGTAAGCGCCACATGAACGTCCTGAACTGTCGACGACGGCACATCGGCTCTCTAAAGGCCATTTGTCATACTCAACAGAGCAATATACGAGTCACGTTCAGTCAAGCGCCTTTTATATGTACCCGAAGCTGACAATAATCTCGCCAAACTTCAAGCGTACACCTACATCGGTGTAGTACTACATTCTCGGATCACCTCTGATTCTTCGTAGCGGTAAGCCCACCCTCCTCTGTGGAGCAGCAGCGACTCTAACCACTTTGATGGTCCACATCTCTCACCGTTCCCTTTCTCGTCGCTACTCAGTCATGAAATGGTCGTATTCGACCCGTACCACGGAAGCATTTGAAACCCCTACAAAACGATTGGGTGTTGGAGAAAATGTCCATCAATGAATCTGCTTACACTCTCGAGTATCCTGACTAAAAGAGTCTCTTTACTTGATCTCACTTAGTCAGTGAAGTATCAGTAGTCTAGCTAAGGCAGATGATGTGAGGTTTGCTCCGCACTGGCATCCCACCCCCCAAATGGCCTCGGAGAATTTCCTATACTACACTAATGAGATATAGTACACACAAACGTACTTAAATCACAATACTGGGGGTCATTCGTCATTCGCGTTTGTCATTTGTCGGGGGCTCATTTGTTTCGCCCGATCGCCGCGCCATAAGGTTGGTGACTTTTGAACTTATTGTACGGGAAGAGAAGCAAGTCGTCTATCCACCCAACTTAGAAGGTCATGATCATTCAACGTAAATGATATCTCGCGGGCTTCGGTGAGCAAATCATTGGCAGTCGAGTACTCCTCTCGGGACCGATGGACTTCTGCCAGTTCAACAGTTGCGTTAACGAGGCCTCGATGGTCGCCGGCTTCAGAGGAGACGTCGCGCGCCCGGATGTACGCATCTTCCGCCTGCGCGTAGTCATTCTGCATTCGATAGACATCTCCCAGACATAGGAGACATTCGGCAAAGCCCACTTGATTGCCAATTTGAGAGAAGCCGTCGCGCGCCTTGAGATACGCTTCTTCTGCCTCTGGATACTCGTCCCGCAACCGATAGACATCTCCTAAACTTTGGACGCACTGGGCAACGCCCAGCTGCTCGCCGATCTGAGAGAAAACGTCGCGCGCCATGGTGAACGCCTTTTCTGCCTCCGAGATCTCGTTCCGCTCCTGACCGAGCTCGCCCAGGCTTTGGACGCATTGGGCAAAGCCCATCCGATCGTCAATCCTCGCGAGGATGTCGCCCGCTTTGATGAACGCCTCTTCCGCCTCGGAAAGCTTGTTTCGCATTCGATAGACATTTCCCAGACCTCGGACGCAGTGAGCAACGCCCAGCTGACTGCCGATCTGGGAGAAGATGTCGCGCGACTGGGTGAACGCCTCTTCCGCCTCTGAGACCTCGTGCCGCATTCGATAGATCTCTCCCTGACTCCGGATGCATTGAGCTACGTTCAGTCGATCTCCGATCTGAGAGAAGGCGTTGCGCGCCGTGCTGTACGCCTCTTCCGCCTCCGCGTACTCAGAGCGCATCTGATAGACATTCCCCAGACATTGAATACATCGAGCGACACCCAAGCTATCGCCAATCTTAGAGAAGACGTCCCGCGCCACGATGTACGCCTCCTCCGCCTCTGAGTACTCGTGCCGTATTCGATAAATCTCTCCCAGACTTCGGACGCATTGAGCAATGCCCCGTTCATTGCCGATCTGGGAGAAGATGTCGAGCGCCTGTTTGTACGCGTTTTCCGCCTCCGATAAGCCGTTTCTCAACCGATAGACATCTCCCAAATGTTCGAAGCATTGTGCAACGCCACCCTGATCCCCGGTCGACTCGGCGGCGCCTTTTGCCTCTCGGAAGTATTCTGCCGCATGGTGATAATGGGAATTTTGGAAGTGAACCCTTCCGAGAGCGAGCAGAAGCGAAGAGGAGCGTGAACCCGGGTCGTTAGAGGGTACGCTTTGGCTCTGGTTTGCTCATCTTAAGATCGAGTTTCGAAGAATTGCGATGACACTCACCATGAAAGAAAGGGTTCGAAAGCATGCTCTGGCTGATGGTCGCCCGTTCGGCTCCAAGCTCCAGCAATCCATCATGAGACTACAGAGCGCTTTGATTTGTTTGAGCCGAGCGTCGGTGTCGAGTGCGGGAAGTTCCCCGCTTGTGATCCTGAGAACGACTGCAATGTCCTTGTTTTCATCCTCGAACGGGAAGTTCCCAGTGATACCCTTTAGCGAATTGAAAGGTATCGTCAGAAAGGGCAAAAGGATATCGTAGCCAGATCATCCTCTACCTCCCAGAATATCCAACCTAGTGCCCAAATATCACTAGCCAAGCTAGGCGATGCTCCTTCGCAGAGTAGCAGTTCTGGCGCGGCCCATCGCATGGTCCAAGCCGGTCCCGTCATCGTGAGGGAGTTTCCGGATTGAAGAAACTCGGCTGTCAGGCGCTCCAAATTTCTCTGTTGAACCTGTGAGTGTTCGGTAGCTTCTTCAATCACTCTGACTAGAGATATTGTCGGTTCTTCCGGTTGACTATCAGTCGCTCTCGCAGAGCCAAAGTCGGTGATCATGGCATGGTTGTCTTCATTTACAAGGATATTGAGCTACGAGCTGTGTTTAGTGAGAGGTATTGCGCTCGTGCTTCGACTTACAGATTTAAGGTCTCCGTGGCAGATTGGGGGTTGCCTCTCGTGCAGGTAAGCAAGTCCATTTGTCACATCGTTTATCTACCCCTTGGTTAGCTTTACACTCATCACTCTGAATCTTTATATATACGTACCAGGGACACTCGTTCTGGCAACTCCCATTTCGCCGACCGCACGAACTCCCTTAGGTTGCCTTTCTTCTCCCAACGGAACAGCATCCAAGCGATCCCCTCTTCAGCTTCTTCGACAAACCCCACGAGTTCGACTACGTTCTGATGGGATAGATCACTCAGGAGCTTGATCTCTAGTGCAAATCGCTAACGGGAAGCAGATTCGTGGTCAAGAACGCGGAAGTGCTAACGAGAGAGAAAAACTCACGGCCAAGACGTGCTTCGCGTCGTCTTCTGTCCCGTAATGAAGCTTCTTGACCGCCACGAAGTCGGCATCATCCAGCGCAGGTCTGTCATCGGCGAGGGCGTCGGAATCAAGGATTGCCGGTATTACAAAACCATAGCCGCCCCTTCTAGGGGCGGCGGTGTTTGAGGAGCCGGTGTCTAGCGGTTTCACTCTTGACTGGTCGATTCGAAGATAGCTCAGGGCAGACAGGACGTTCTCCTGACTCATCGAGTCAGTGTAAAGAGATAGAATATAATGATATTTGTCGGCTGAGTAGAGTCACGCACCGGGTTGATTTTGAGAGGTTTAGTGTGCTGCTCTACTTCGTTAGGTGTTTGCCGAACTTCCCCCTGCACGCTTATTCCCGACGATGTGTCTTTGTGCCCTTCGACGTGCAGATCCATGATCAAGTCGAAGTGCGGAGCTAAGTTGAAGGTAGCGGTCGAAGAAAAGGTGGTTCAAGAGGGATAGAAGCAGCGTGGTGGTTGATGTGAAAGTTGAGAAGCGGTTGATCCCGTTGCGGAACGTGTAAACCTTCAGGTTCACACGAGTTCACCGACCGCGGCGTTCACGGTTCAAGTCGCACAGCTGCAGACTCGTTGTCCAAATTGACCGAATTCGACCACACAGCACTGCGGCGTGAGAAAGACCCGGAAACCATCGAGAGCTCAACGCTCATGATCATCACACCCCTTCAGCGACCGTGGATAGAGCGGGTTCGGAGGAACTCTCAATAGATCGTCGTGACGGTGCGTACCAAACCGGAGCGTCAGGGTCCAGTCAACCCCTCAATCTTCATGCCGACGATCTCCGAAGCACTGGGCTCACCTACGACAGGACCCCGCAATCTCGGACACTGTCACTCCAACTCTTCTCTTTTCTCTCTGAAGCATCATTGAGCAAATCCTTCGTAGTCCTCACTCATCCGGAGTTTCGCGCTCCCTCTCACCGCACTCCTCCACGGACTTTGGATGCAAAAATGAGAAACGAACCTCCGGTTTTCTTCCCATCCCAAGCGTCGGCACCATCGACCCTAGTATTGGACCTTCAATCTCTGGCCTTCTTCCGAGTCTACGAGGCGAATATTCGTATTCCCGGACAGCATTGGTCGAGCGTGAGCCTCGCGAGGGTTTCCCAGTTTGGTAGCCGGATTCGGAGATGACGGCAACGACCCCATGTCCCTTGGGGCTCGAAACCGGTCAGCAAAGTCTTCGGGAGTCATTTGAAAGACTGGATTGGATTGAACTCCGTGTTCTCATTGTCGAACGGTGTGGTGCGCCGAAGTTGCTCGCCAGCCGAGTGGAGGAGTTCCTACCATGGCGTGCCCAAGATCTGGAGCGAGACAAAGGAAAAGTCAACATATAACTGACGCGTCTGAATACTAATAGCGGGAGGTAACGGGTCGTACCGGAAGGACCGCAGACGAAAGTGGTGCCTGCGGTCCAGTTGGTTGACAGGTATGTTGCTTTCGGGATCCATCAGCGAGCTCGAACATCAAGCAATAATGATGTGTAACACGACGGTCATATAGGAAATAAGATGCATGAATATTGCGTCAAGGCGTGCATCAGCAACTCCCTAGCTCGACGGAATCGTATCGACCCAACCCATTTATAGCAACTTCAACGCCTCCTTCTCGCTTTCGTTCGATGCTACAGTGAAATTTGACGTCTTCCTATGCCCACCTCGTCCGACCCCAACGCTCATGATGCGCCAGTCATGATCCTTAGCCTTCCGTCGACCGAAATAACCTCCGAAAGAATCCTTCACGTTAAAGCTGAACGTCATTTTACGGGTGACGGGATTGACGTAGATGTTACCCCGGAGCAGGAACAAGAGAAGGATGTACACCGCGATATTGGAGAACACCGCGACCCACATCCGGAGGTACTTTCGGGGGTGATGAAGGTAAGTACATCTTCGAACAGGATGACGAGTTCTGCTACTCACTTTGGCAAACACGCAATTCGGACCGTTCTCGCCGGCGCTGATCCAGCACCACAAGCACCTCACAATAGAATCTCGTCGAACCAATGAGAATCAACTCTAATCATTGACACCTCCATACAGAGAAAGCCTCCAACATCAAACCCTTTTGCGCCCAAAACCAGCCTGTCATGGCGGTCTCAAGCACTCACCGTGTCGGATCGTATTACGGCACAGGGCCTTTCGTTCTGAATATGCGATAACGATGTGCAATCCGGGGAACGACCACTGCGTGACAGTCACTCCGATCTACACCAATCCCGAAGGCTTGAGAGGAAGAATACGGCTAGGAACGTGTAGCGCCTTCGTCGATGTGAGTCTGAATGATACTGATCCTTTAACGGGGCGTCTGGAGCTCACTATTGCTTCCGAAACAAGACGGACAATGGCATTTAAACACGTAGAGCGACAGAAAATCATGAATCAAAAGTTTTTAGGACCGCTCAGGAGACCAAAACGAACGCCTATCAACCAAAGGAGACATCTCTTCCTTTGAAACCTCCCCTGTAAATGAACTGATCCCTCAGTTTGCACACGGCAGCCGTTGCCCCTTCCCCGATCCGGTGAATGTCCTCCAAGGACAAAGAGCGGTCTCGCTGCGCTAGTTTATCATAAAAACCTCGTCTCCACGGTGAATGCGGGACTTCTGCTATCTTCATGGCCTCCAAGACGTCGACAGGATCTTGCTCGCGGAAATCCGCCTCCAACTGTTTGAGAATGTACTGTAGCGCAGAATCGTGTCCGAACCGTTTAGCCAGCCTGAGACCCTCCACCCACGATGGAAAGGCCAGTGTCAGTAAAGGATTATCGTAAGGGCTTTGTTTCAGGAGTCTATTAGATACTAGGTCTTTTATAGCGGACCCAAGCTTCAGGATCTCACCGTGCGGTTAGAATCTCTAAGAACGTATCCCAGCCCGACGCCTCGACGCTTGAGTCCAGAATGATGGGCGCATGCGAGCCTTTTGAGGCTATAATAGCGATTTCTGACCCTTCAAAATAACGCATGGGCAGACGGTACAAATAGCTTTGAACCTGCAGGAAGGCCGGTAATTAAGTACAGTGCCCGTTTCTATCAGTTTGAATCGATTCACCTTGAAGGTAATCAAGTCACTTTGGTGATGGTGTGGAGGTATATTCGAACCATTACCTAAAGCCGAATCGTCGTTTAAAGGACTTATGGAAGGAAGTGACTTGGGATCCGAGTGATGACAGAGGGTTGTCTCAAGGTTGATCAGACGTTTGGTTTCAGTAGCCAAGGCTGTGTCGACATCATCCGATAAAGCTTTCCAGTCCGCCGGGGGAACGTAAACTCGGTGATTTCGCTGTTCATAGCTTGAGTATCCATATCCTGAATCGTATACTGAGTTGCTGCTGTTTACGGTAATAAACGTGGGCCAGTGCTGGCGAACCCAAGAGATGGCCGATTCATACTTGTAAGCGGATCGTTTAGCCATCACCCGAGAGACAGCGCAAGCCCGTTCTGTTCCCAGGCAAAGCACTTCGGCTCTGACAGAGGGTCCAGACGCTCGCAAATGCTGACGACAGGCTGAGCCATCCACTCGTCCACGCGGTACTTGTCGGCAAGACCGATACGGGCAAAAGGGTCCAAACGATCGGGTGACTCTTGCAGTTTTGGAATCGCATAGTTGCGTACTTGCGAGATTCCGAGAGGATTCGCGACAGCTAGTGCGCCGACCCATTGATCAGAGGTGTAATGGTTGTCTCCGGTTAGCAGTCTAGGTGACAGGCGATAAGCCCTTCAAGTGGCAAAGCATTCGTCTCAACTTTGAGATCTTACCGAGCGTCTGCAACATCGAGGAACGCCTCCATCTCTTTGGGGGTGATGTTATGGAGACATAGTGCACCACTCGCTCTGTCCACAGGAAGAAGCTTAAGCGCTTCAGCGTGTTGAATCAAAGTGCGGGGAACGCGATACAGGGCATCGCCAACCTACACAGATTCATACAAGATCAGCGGCCCTGGCTCCAAGACGTTTAAGTACGAAGCGAAGTACCTGTAAATCCGTAAATTCTGACCAATAGAACTTTGCGTGCCTCACCCCTTCAACTTCCTGGAATCCAGAGAATGAGTCGTCGGGTTGTAGTTTTGGCGTTGCCGGACTGGGCGAGGAGTCGGAGAACGTGGTAGAGACGGAAGACATTACATCCACTAGGTCGTCGTCCAACGCGGTGCTAGAGTTATGAAAAGCCATGGTGCTGGTTCGGAGCAGAACCCCGTGCAATCGAGCTTTATATATCCAAAGGGCGATGGAGCCACGTGATTGCTGCCAGATATAGAGAAAACCTGGCCCTCCGATATCATGAGCGATCGATCCTCATGACTTGCGCTGCGCGGCGGCGACGGCATATCGGAGTGGGCGGCTAATCTAGCTCACGTCTGTTCAAAGGCTTGAGCCTGAAATCACCTATGTACTGGCTGAACGGATCGACCAGGCTGAAGAAGATTAGCACAAGTGCTGCTGACTGTTCAGAGCTATTATGATCCAAAGTGATGTTATTTTGTCTTAGAACTCATGGTTGAGGCAGACACTACATAGAGTCTGCTAGAGTTCCGCATGCGCGCTTAGATACACCCATAGCTTTGATGCAAAGGAACGGCTCAGTCACGTGTGGAAAAGCACAGCCATACTCTCCACGCCACCTACGTACTTACCGGATTCAAGTAAATGAACCGTGCTTGCAGGACACGTCACACACGTCGTTCGGTCCCGCTAGCATAGTCATCACGAGAGGTCCACTAGAAAATGGCTATCACTCTTTAATGCGGGAGAGTTATCTTCGTGCCGGTAGATCAGACGGACACTTATGTCTTAGCTTGCTGCTTTGGCTTGTCGCCCAACTGGAAGGAGCCGTGTTTCAGTGTACCGCCGCTCAACCTGAGTCAAATGAACAATATTCAAATGGACTGTTGCAATGAGAGGGAATTGCTGTCTGGAGGACTCACCTCTTGGCTATGATACTAGTGCGGGTCGCCAAGCACCCAGCGTCAAACGCTCCAGTCTCACCATCGGTCGCTATGAACTCGCTGTAAATGAATGTCATTTTGGTCGAAATGGTGAGTTGAACGCTCGGTTGTCCGCTACTACCGCGCCGTGTTGCTATTCTTAGAAGGGCCTCCGTTTCGCACGCCAAGCTCATCGACGACAATGGGGCACTCTTAAACAGATGCAATGGTCATTCGGCATCGTCAAACACCATCCACCACTCCTTTTCTTTTGCTTTACTTCTTTATTACCGAATATCTCGCACACCTTGCACCATGAAGTTTTCCACTCTTTTCGCCATCTCACTCGCTCTCCTTCCTTCTTTCATCTCCGCCGACCTCATTCCCCACGGCCCCTTTGA
>WSUD01000781.1:0-11470 GCA_019633495.1 Tulasnella sp. 427 | reverse complement strand
CAACTTCCGAGAGTGCTAACCGTTACACCAATGAACCCTAGCACAACATTTACCTTTTACTCATGCGACCGGACGGTGGACTTCTCTGACCTTGGAGTATTACGTACGCCGATTCACCAACATGTTCATAAGCAACCTCGGGCATCCTCTCGTCTCTCTAATCCCGTCTACTCGTCGAAGAATCCATCACAGGGGCTTTGTCGTAACTTTATGATATCCGTCCGTCGGCAGAAAAACCAGGGTTCGCCTTGGAATTGAACCAGGGTTGCCGCCAATCGATCAAACAAAATAAAATCTCTCTACTACGAGGAATTGAAGCGTGATTTGATCACTATTGTTGTAGTGTTCCCCTCTGATTTGCCTCACCTTGGGAACGGCATCGGCGACTTGCATTCTCACTCTAGGCGAGTGATTGCCCAGTATTTGGCGCGCACGGAAACTCTTGGAGTAATCAAAACCAAACGTTCATGCATCGTCGTTATACTACTGTTACTACCATATCATGCAACGCGATCTAGCCGTCTTTCCACGAGTAAGACGTTACCAGGGCCCACCACGAGGAGGTACGCGTCCGTCGAGCCCCAAAAATACAAGCCAAGTATGTTCTGTACACTACTCGAGTGCCTTCCCGCCGGTCAGTCCGGTCCCTAATCAACAGCATCTCCGGTTCACGTCGCCCGAGGGCTCTGATAAAGCGTTCGGCAAGCTGGTCATCGTCCGCCCGGTTATGTCGGCACCATAAAATTCCTCAGCTCAGCCCGAGGTGTGTCTGAGGTAGCAGAAAGAGAATTCAGCAAACGAGGGATAACGAGGCGGGAGCGAGCGCTCGCTGCCGATCGGTATGGTATGCTCACCCAGGCCCCCAAATTGAGCCGCTGGCAGGCGTACGCAAGGCAGCCCTGGCTTGCGCCTAGACTTGACAGCACGGTTTGCCTCCCGTTGCTTGAGCCGTCTTGACCGAATACGTACAGACCCTCCCAGTGTGCTGACCGCGATGGTACAGGGCCCTGACCCGTTGCATGAACCATCTAACAAAGTCGCTTCGTTGAGGTTCCTCCTGTCTTGAGGACTGGTTGAGGCAGTGGGTGGGGGAGCTCCCTTAAATACGCCCAGCAACCCTTTTTGTGAGGATACCGTTTGCAACTGGGGAGTTGTGACTGCCGATCATCGGCAGTGATCGCGACGTCACGCAACCCGCTCCCGGGATGCCGCGTCGGGATTGGGTAGTCGACTCCTCGATCGAAGCAGCCAAGTAATAGAAAAGCCCGACTGTATTCAGTATATTGCTCCCGTCCGTCAGCCCAGCGAGCCTCTCAGTTGCCAGTGGCAAGTCATTTGACTGGTTGTGATTTGTTTACGCGCTTAGACGCGAACTAGAACCGGACAAAATCAGAGCTTGTCGAGTTGCTATCAAAGTTTCACTACTACGTATTTCGATCATTTATCTTTGCGGGTGTCGCGTATTCTCTGATCAACGAGGGTCTCGCATCTTCTCTCATGATCAGAGCGTCGGGATGATTGGGAGCGGTACCCCAATCACCGAAGCTTGTGAGTTACCGAACTTGTACTTTTCCCTCATGAGACGTCATATACTTCAGCCAAGACATGCCTGCATTCAATCTTGGCATTCTCGCGATAAAGGGAAGAAACACTCCACCCTGATACGCCAATGCCGATCATCCCCAGAGAGCGGGGACTTCAAAAGGTATAAATAGCCCTCGAATAGTTCATTATCGAGAATCAGGAAGAAAAAAATACCCACAACCGCTCTCCACCATGAGCAACTCCCAAGGTGCAACTCACGACGCGTCATCCCCTGAAGACCCCGAGCCGGAACCGCTTCTCCCATACCTCCACAAGTTGGTCAAGCGTAGCCTACTGTTGGAGTACAACTCGGTGGTCAAGAAGGCTAAGTCGCCTAAACAAGTAGTTTAAGAGTTAGGCAGCGTCCTCCCTGGCATCGAGTAAGCGTGAAAACAAGACTTGTCTGTCATCTCAACTAATTGGAACTTACCTTGAGATTGTGGATCGAGATCTGGAGGGTTGGAGACAGGCGTCAACGGTTCCAACAATTCCTCATCTTTTTCTCCGACGATCCTCGTGCGCTCTCGATATGCGGTGGCAATCACAAGACCGTTCGACAGGCTCTGCTAAACGCCTCCGAGGAGAAGCGCCCAAGACCTTCGTTTCGGTGCAGACCCCCAAACAAGCACGAAAAGCAGTGGGTGGCTGAGAAAGTCACAAGCTCGGACCCACCTTTCGTCGGCGCAGACTGGGTTGTTGCGCAGGATCATCAAAGTTAGTAAACCTCATGATTTCTCTCTCCACCAAACCGATTACTTACTATTTCTATCGCCGTCTGGCTCAGCAGTTACTATCGCTAGGTCTGATGACAAACAAAGCCGTCGCTCGAGAAGATCCACGCGAGCTGGTCAGCCTAAAGGTCACGAAGCAGATGGTGCCACGGAGGAAAATCAGCCAGAAACAAAAGGTTCAAGTACAAGTCAACAGCCTTCTCGTCCGAACGGAGCGTCAAATGAGTTGAAGAGGACGGCGGACGCTATGCGTCAGGAGGATATTGATCAGGTAGCACTGGACCAGTACGTCGAGGCTGGTCCCTCGAATAAGTCGCGTACCTGCAAGGAGTAGGACTTAGAGACTGCAGGAGAATTGCGGGGCTGAAGGTTCAAGTGTAAATACTTGATTCCTTCCCGTATACCCTCGTTTGGGACTGCCCCGTATAGCGAAGAGAAGAATTAGTTATCCAAATCAAATTTGTTTCTGTGACATATGCGCGACAGTTGAATAATCGCTTTGGCAGTCATGAGACGGTTGACTTGGCGGGCGGTGCACATTCGCAAGGAACACCTTGTTACAGTCATGCTGTTCCTTTCTTCAATGGCAGTTGGAATGACGGTTGTTTCTAAGCTGGGAAGTCATAATGGGAAGTGGTGATGCTATTGTGTCATACTATAGCTGGAGGGGGGATTATCGAAATCTTATTCGTTGCATGAGCTTCGAGGTCTCATCCGGCCATCACGTCGGCACGTTCGCTGCGTCCTGAACGCTGACGAAATAGCTGCGGATGTAAGCTTTCCGAGGGCCTTTCGCCACCGCAAGTCCACCTTCGTCAATCGGGGAGGCCATGTTGGGCAAGAACGCCCATTCGGGGAGATGCCGATTGTGGTGCATGAAATCGGGAAAGCCGCGACGCCCAGGTCTCCAGATAGTTCGCATCACCGAGCGGCTCACACTGAGAAGTTTGATGTATGAGCATGCACATAGAACCTCAGCCATGATTGACGCGGGAATGCTTTGGAAAGCAGATCCTGGCCAGCGCGGCCAACGCTTCCAAGTCTTGGGTTTGGTTTACCAGAAGTTGTTCCATGTTCGGGGTTTCGATTGGAGATTGACTCGAATTTCCGGGAAAATTATTTTCACGTTTTCATTACGAGTTAGAAGGATGCAAGGTGATGGGTTGCAACCTGTCCGCTTGTCTTTCCAGCTCACGTCCTCAAGTCCGGAACACGGGCAACTGACGTAAGCCGAATGCACAGATCACTCGGTCTCACCCCCGACACCTCCCGCCCCTTCGGGCACAGTCGAACCTCGGAGTTCGGCGATGAACATGTACACTCTGAAAGAGTATTCTTTGACGGCTTGCTCCGACTCAGCTGCGGCTGCTTCGAGTTCCACTGATTTAAGAGAGGCTCTCTGGAACCGATTCCGAGTCCTCATCACCCATCCCTCCTACATTTCAGCATCACAGCAGCACACCCCACAGCTTCACCTTCGCACTTAACTCTCTAAATTAACAACATCATGAAGGTTCTCGCTATCGGCGCTTCCCGCAACATCGGCTACTTCGCCTCCCAAAACCTTCTCCGAGCCGGCAACACTGTCGTCTTTCAACTTCGCAACCTTTCGGCTTTCGATAACGACGTCGAAATGCAGTCTTATGTGAAGTCCGGAATGGTAAAGCTTGTCAAAGGCGACGCTCTTGTGGAAGACGATGTCCGTACCGCTTGGAACGCGGCAAATGCAGATGGCGTCCCAGTGGACACCGTTCTCCTCACCGTTGGTAAGTGTGACCTTGCTTAACTGCATGATCTCCGTTGTCTGACTCCACGCATAATTACTTTTCTCAGGCGGAACACCAAAGTTCACCCTCTCCGAAGGCTTCGTCATCAACCCTCCAAACCTCTGCAGCAGCGCTCTCCTCAACCTACTCTCCGTCATCCCACACGACATCCCAACCCAGCCCAAGATTGTCGCGGTCACGTCCAACGGTGTCACAGCCGAGTCGCACAAGGGCATCCCGTGCCTCGCCAAGGGGTTCTACGCGCTTATCACGGTTCCTCACGCCGACAAGCTCGGGATGGAGAAAGTCATCCACTGGTCCGCGGGCTGGTCTGAGGACTCCTGGAAGGACGGCGAGCCTGAGCCACATATCCTGCCGCTCGGATGGGAAGAGAGGTTGGG
Organism: Tulasnella sp. 427; assembly: GCA_019633495.1. Lineage (NCBI taxonomy): Eukaryota > Fungi > Basidiomycota > Agaricomycetes > Cantharellales > Tulasnellaceae > Tulasnella > Tulasnella sp. 427. Next base: position 6,988 of record WSUD01000781.1, on the reverse strand, counting down.
TGGCAAACGCGGATGGCTCAAGTCGATCGTCGTCGTCAGACCGGCGATACTGACTGACGGCGAAGCGGCTGGCAAGTACAAGGTGGGAGAGGATCTTGATGGCCTTTGGACCGTGAGCCGGAAGGACGTAGCTCACTTCATCTCGAACGACGCTCTGGAGAACTGGGAGAAGTGGGAGGGGAAGACTGTAGCTGTCGGATACTGAGCCGACGACTTTGAGTTTCCTGCCGGACTCTTTATACTATCTCATCATAATGCTTTCACTGATTGCCTTTGTATCCTTAATCTCGCCCGTGTGTTCAATTCCCAATTGTCTTCCATTGGAACGCAGAGTGATGCTGAAGCACAGCGAAAAATGCATTGATACTGGGACGAACAATCTCGATACATTAGAAACCAGTTCCGGAAAGGAGGGTATGCATCTCCGAAGCGAAGTAATGATGAACACCTGGAGACTGTATGCGAATGGAGATACTGTTAGTTTCCCGCCACCTATGGCCGTAGCCGCTGTCAGACCACTTACAACATGGAAGTCGTTGCACCAAGCGAGGTTCGTCGCACTTCCATACTGTAACATGTAAAGTGAGTCATTCAACGTTAAATCGGTTATAAACAGTCTCCATTACCGTGCTGTTATCCTGGAAGCCATACGAAGTCGGGTTGTCGAGGATCTTTCCAAGCATTGTGTTGGAATCATAGTACCAAGTCTTGACCTGCAATTGGGTACCATTTAAGCAACTAATCTCATCGGCCCCCCGTTCACAGCTCGACGCACCCCGGACAGGCCAGACTTCCAGGAGGTGATCTTCGCAGCGAGCTTGGTGTTGTAGTCGTTGATGGCGGTCCTGAGCGGGATAGTTACTGCTGTGGTCGAGCCGAGGGACAAAGCCTTAATGTAGATAGTGAAGCGGTCAAAACGGAATCTAGATGAAGAGTATGAAATCCTCACGTAGGGAGAGCGCTCAACGCAGGGAACGTTGATGAATAAGAAGTTGCGCGCTCCGGCATCATAAGCTTTTTGCACCAAAGCAAAGTAAGCAGTCAACTAAAAGCAAATATTCCAGTCAGGGGAAGGCGCGCATAGTGTCAGGCTTGATGGACCCACGAGGGTATCGGTATAGCTAAGCGTGAAAGAAATGTTGGTTAGGGTGTGCAACGCAGCGAGATAAAGATCCGGGACATACGCCGTAGGATCGCTGGACTTCCACCAGGTGCCGCCTGCGTTCGACATCATCAGAGATCCCTGTTTTTTATGAAGCATAAATTGAAGTGGAGTACTTACTGACGTCGTTGATACCAATGAAGAAGCTGAAAAGCGAGTTGGCGCTGGTCCAAGGAGCGTAAGATGGCTTGGAGGCAACGTTGTTGACAAACTCATTCATTTGGTCGGTCATGCTCAGGACAGTTGAAGTGTAAGGAGCGACAATGTTGGCATCAATGGTGGCTCCACTTAATGATCGAGTCAGTTAGTGAGTGAAGTGGACAGTGTGGATGAGCGGATGACTCTTTACCCGTAAGCAAAGTTGTAAGCGTAGATCTTGGACTCGTTATAGGAAACAACCATCTCATCAATCCAGTTGGTGACGGAGCCGCAAGCAGTGTAGCCACTGAAAAGAAACAGTTTAGTGTAGCAATGGCTAAGTCCACATCTTCAGATTCACATACGGGTAAGGTGGGTTACCGAAGACGTTGGCATCGTTGGGCTTGGTGTCCGAGATGTTGAAGTACTGTGTGAGTTCAATTCTCCTCAGTATATACTCTCTAACTTTAGCTCCATAATGCTTACAGTCTGCGTGTAAGAGTCGCCGAACGAGAACCAGTAATGCGGGGTGGCCGTCGCAGATGCGCTTGAGGTGGTCGACGATTTGGTCGTCGTCGTGCTCGATGTCTTGCTCGTCGTCGACGACGTAGTCGAGCTCTTCGTCGTGGTGGGGGAAGTAGTGGTTGTAGTAGTAGTTGCAGAGCTCTTAGTGGTGGTTGTAGAGCTTTTAGTCGTCGTGGTAGTGGTAGTGGTACTCTTGCTTGATGAGCTGGATGTCTTGGAAGTGGTGGTGGTGGTGGTGGAGCTAGCTGGAAGACACTGGGAGTACCTTCATAGAGTTTTCGATGTCAACACTATTGCTTGGCTGAAGATGAGAGACTCACCAGTCATTCTGGTAGGTGCAGACACAGCCGCCAGAGCAGGTCGTGCTACCGGTCCAGCCTATCATTTCGAACGAGATTATGAATTAGCCACCATCCAGCAAAATTACCACATATCATACCTGTGCCTCCGCCTGTAAGCAAGCATTCCGGAGGTTAGTGCGTCTTTTACTCTTGAACATAATCAATACATACATTGCTCCCAGCACGCACGAGCGGTGCCCAAAAGAGAGACTGTTGTTACAAAGAGAGTTGAGAGACGAACCATGCTGAGAAGGACGGATTGAAGAGAGCGACTCGGAAGTGATCGTCAATGACCTGAGAGCGCAAAGTAGAGCTGTTTAGGATCACTTATGTACCCCAGTCCGCTCTGAGCCAAATTACGGGTCATAAAATCATTGTTAATGAGTTCAAGTAGCCCACTGAGGGCAGTAGACTGCTTCCCGAGTGGGAAAGGACATGCGAAGTCCGTGATTGAGCCGAACAGGCGCAGTCTATGTCAAGAACATCGACCCCGCCCAGTCAGCGACACATTGACATTATTGGAGGCGAATCAAGAGCCTGATACGAGCCGGTATCAACGGAGCCAGATCTCTTCTCTCGTTGCTGACGAAAATCTAAACCAGTCCGCGACTCTCCCGAAAGCCTCCGATCATTGAGAACGCGACCAATCGGAAGACTCGACGTCGGATTCTCTACTTCCGGTAGTGAGGCTAATAAGCACTAAATGATCTGCAAGAGCGGTTCTTTACGGCAAAGACGTCCGATGAACGTCCGTTGGGCTGCAGTAGAAGCAGTGAGGTTGGTGGAACAATGCTGAGATGGTTCGTCGGCTTATCTCCGAACTCCGTCCGCACCCGTTTACGGCGGAATGCTGGTCACAGGGAAACGACCAGAACTTCCAGTAATCTCCCGAAGGAATCAGATAAAGAAGGAAAACCTCGTTGAATGAATATCTCGGCCTCTGGCGGGGATTTTTGGGGCGAATGGTGATGCGGCGCACGTTAGGGTTTAACAAACCCTTCCCTCAAGGTTCGACGGGGGTGACCCCCAGCTGTCCAGTAGGTGCAATCTCAAATATCTTTGATATACTGGATGCCGCAGCACGCCAAACAACATCGAGCTGAAGCAGCTTAAAAGACTGAACGTTGCCAGCCGAGCACAACAAGAAGACCAGTAGCTTAGAAACCAGTTCCAGAGAGCAGAGTCTTGATATCCGTGGCAAAGTAATGGTGCACTCCGGGGGACTGTAGAGCAAGTTGTATGATGAGCGACCCGAATACGCAAATTACCATAGGCAGGTACTTACGACGTGGTAGTTGTTGCACCAGGCAAGGTTGGTAGCGCTTCCGTACTGCAAAATATGATGTTAGCACATGAGCTTGCTATATCTTGATATTATCGAGCGGTCTTACCGTGCTGTTGTCCTGGAAACCGTAAGAGGTCGGGTTGTCGAGGATCTTGCCAAGTCGCGTGTTCGAGTCGTAGAGCCAGGTGTTGACCTAAGTCCAGCCCATTTATGAGATTCATCCTTATGATATCTTCTGAGCTTTCAAAAAGCTTACGCCAGACACGGTGGCCTTCCATGAGTTGATCTTGGCGGCGAGCTTGGTGTTGAAACCGTCAAGCACGACCTTCTCGCCAGCGGTGGTCGAAGATCCTTGCGAGACCATCTACATAGATGGAAAACGGTGAGAGACGTCACGAAAGCGTTGCCTGAGATACACATACGTAAGGGGAACGGTCCACGCAAGGTACGTTGATGAAGAGGAAGTTGCGTCCTCCAGCATTATAGGTCTTCTGCACTAAAGCGAAGTAGGCATTCAACTAAAAGAAATTTGTCCATTAGTATCTTGATTTCTTCAAGACAAGCTAAAGCTCACCAGAGTATCAGAGAAGCTAAGCGGGGAAAGGCAATTTGTCAATCAAAACTGAACGAGTCAGAGTAGAAATACCATACGCGGAGCGATCGCCAGACTGGTACCAGCTGTTGCCTACATTTGCAAAACTCTTTCAGTTGATAGTTCTGTTATATATTAGCAAAGAATGTCTGACCGATGTCATTAATACCGATGAAGAAGCTGAAGATCGCAGAAGAGCTTGTCCAAGGAGCGTATGACGGCTTGGAGGCAGTGTTGTTAAGGAATTCGTTGACTTGATCGGTCATACTCAAAACGGTTGAGGTGTAAGGTGTGACGAGGGAGGCGTCGATGGTGGCTCCTCTGAAACGTGTAGCTGATCAGAGATAATTCCCGTTGGGACAATGAAAGCCCTCACTTACCCGTACGCGAAGTTATACGCGTAGATCAATGACTCGTTGTATGAGACAACCATTTCGTCGATCCAGTTTGTATACGATCCGCAAGCGGTGTAGCCGCTATACTGGGGTCATTAACTTTCCTCGACGTTTGTCTCTTTATAATTTTACTCACGGATAAGCTGGGTTGCCGAAGGGGTTAGCAGTGTTAGGCTTGGTGCTTGTGATGTCAAAGCCCTTGACAGAGTGTTTAGACCGCGTTTGTTCCGGGGTAGGTCAAGGTAGACTTACAGTTTGAGTGTAAGAATCTCCGAACGAGAACCAATAGCGAGGAGATCCGGTGGCCGTAGAAGAGGCACTTGAAGTGGTCGATGTTTTGGTCGTAGTAGAGCTGCTGGACGTCTTCGTCGTGGAGCTGCTGCTGGTAGACTTGCTTGTGGTAGTGGACGTGCTGGACGTCTTTGTGGTAGTGGAGGCACTTGACGTCTTTGCGGTAGTCGTGGTCGTCGAGCTCTTAGGAGTAGTAGTGGTAGAAGAGGTCTTCGTTGAGCCCGGCGGAATGCATTGGGAGTACCTGTCGGTCGGACCTGTATCAGAGCAAGCTTTCACAAATGAGAGTGTCATGCAGACGTACCAATCATTCTGCCAGGTACAAACACAGCCACCGGAGCACGTACTACCTCCTGTCCAGTCTGTTCCAAGTACCCATTAGTTACTTTGACGGATTACGATTTGACGTTGAGTACTAACTGATGCCTCCGCCTATGTTTTATATTCCAATAAGCAAAGCAGTCGATAGAATTCAGCCAACGACACGTATGCTTACATTGCTCATAGCATGCCTTTACGCTCCCCAAGACAGATGCAGTCGTTGCAAGGAAAGTGAGAAAACGAACCATTGTGAAACGAAGGGAAGAGTGAAGAGGAGCTATGGAGCACCAGTTTTCTTCCTTCCCGGTTTCCTCATCGTGCTTAAGTATCTAACCCGTGTTAGGCTTGAGCTCGCCCGGGACTGCTCCTCGTGAGCCAATGGACGCAAAAGGTGGTAAAGAGATCCGGTCAAGAAGCAACCGACGTGAGAACGCCGTGATTGCCCCGTTCACCCGCTTCCCTGTCAAGTACCGATACCTCCCGCACAACCGCTACAATGATTGAGCTCGTAGCCAGTTACGAACCCTGGTGGACCTGCGTGGGCGCAAAGGCCCACTCTTCTTTGCTGCCGATGGAAGTCTCAGCCAATCCGGGACTCTCCCGAAACTCGACAGACTTTTGCCAAGTCCAAGTTTTCTTGAAATGAGAGAGCTTCTGTCTTGAAAGTAGAGACAAGTCGAAGATGCGCTCTACCACAACCCGTGTACCTAGCAAGGACCTCTTAGGATCCGGACTGAAGGGCAATAACTCCGATACCCCCGAAATTAATCCCCGGACCGGCCCCGGCTCGGGACGTCCACCCGAGACGAGGTGAATGACCTTCACGGTCGTACATTGTGGGAAGACCCACCAAACTTAAAAGACCTACCCCACGCGCCTAGTGTGCCTTTTTGAACACATAGGTAATATTGTGTTGAGGCCCGAGAAATGATCGGAGAGCGAAAACGATAGCAACACTTGCCGGACGAAGAGTCTCTGGCATCTGCCGGAGAGCAATTCCGTGGCTTGGTTGGCCGGTTGTCGCAGGGTGAGCCATAGTTAGCTACGACGCCAGCGCTGCGAACTCGGTGAAACCTTGGATTTTAACGAGGAATAGAGCTATCCATGGATTTCCAACGATTTCTGAATGGTCCCCTACCGCGGTTTAGGTTAGATCTTGAAACCTAGCCTCTTCATGGGGAATTTACTTTCACGTATTGGTTCAGAGGCCCTTGACGCATAGTTTAAAAACAGGGGCGATTAACTTGCACAGAGAAGCCTGTGGCCCAGAGCACCATTCAGGTCAGCTAGGGATTTCAAGATGGGACCGCAGTGCATTGTCATTGGACTACTAAATGTATCATGTCACCCGAAGGCATATTTGATATAGTTGCTTATTACCTAGGTCGAGTGAATATATGCCAAGTAGCAAGCGCTAAGTGACATGTATACGATGTTGTTCGATTCCGAACCCAATCATGTGACCTCTAAAGAAGAAGACTTCAAGCGTCCCGAGGAATCTTTTCTTAAAAAAATATCACCCACGAAAAGGATTTGTAAGGTCTTGGCAGAGAGGTAAAGGTAGTCAACCCGTAATTCCTCCGATGGCCGTCCGAAACGGAGATCATGAGAACACCCGAGCTTCAGGTCGCTCTCCGATCCGGGCCAAACAGATTATATAGTCCGCCTATCTTAACTACTAGTGAATATAATGATCAAACCTGAGCTGCGTGGCTCATCTATACACGCAACAATGCGCGTTGACGTCCTTCGGCAAATCGGTAGTGTAACTGCTACCAGGGAACGTTCTGACTTGGCACCTTATCCAACGCCAAACTCAACTGGAAGTCTCCTGTTCTCTTCGCCCATACGTAGATCTTCTTCCCCATGAAACCTTTCTCCCTGACCAACATTCCGATTCGATCGAACAGAACCGGGTTGTCGCCCCTATTAAACCAC